>NIUQ01001444.1:0-30651 GCA_002796945.1 Plectus sambesii | reverse complement strand
TTGATCGAAATCAGTGATTCCTGAGTACGGAACGAATGATCGCCCATTTCGATGCGCGCGACACTTTGGTCAAAATGAATCAGCACCATTATGATTGAATGGGACCGAAAGTCCCTTAAGATAACTTTTCCGATCAAACTTACGATTATGTAGTTTGTCTTGAATATGTGATCAATATTTACTTTATTCACGTGCATAAATACATCTTCAATTTGCAATCATTCTGCGCCCAGAATTCGCTTTAACAAAAACTCAAAGTGTGTCTGATTTGGTTGTTTGCTTATTGCTCATAACGGTCACTCATTTTATCTGCCAGCGTCGATACTGCGTATATGAAAGTACCGTTTGCAGTCGCAGTCAATTTTTTCCAAAGGATATCGGTCAAGTGACGTTTTGGTAGTTACATGAGCACTAAAGTTGCGCGCTGAAGACTGTTCAAACAATGAAATGTGTATGAGATGCACGAGGATTTGTGTGATACAAGTTAGCTGACGCATTTCAGCTACACATGCTTTTCCTTACCGTGGTTTCCCCGCACTTGTTTTACGCGCAATTACAGAAAACAGTCGTTCCATCTGTTCGCCAAAGAAGATAGATGTGTTAGCATCTGATATTTTTTTGTAAAAAAGACGATAAGTCGCCGAGCTATTTCCGCAGAAGATGATCACCCGACTGGAAAATGCACCTCATATTTCGTGATTGAGACAGTGGTGATGAGATCAACGAAATGAGAGATGCATTTAATGTCAGTAATCGCTGTACAGTCATCATATAGAACATCGAATTCCCAGAAAGCTAGCTTAGTAACCCCCTTCACACCTACTAAACTGTCTCTTGATAACATTTATTTTGATATAATAGTGGTTAGCAGTTAAATTATTTCGTAACAAATATATAAATAGAGCAAGCCATTGCTGAATCAGAATTGAACTTAGAAGTAGTATTGAACCAAACTATCGTAATGAGCACTCTCTATGAAGTTTTCTTGCAAGATAATGATCAGTCCCGGAAATAACCAAAAACCGGCAATATCTTCAATTGTCGAAGATGACTGACATACATAATGCCAGGGGTGGTGCAAAATCCAATATTGTTAAAAAGAGAAGGACCTAAATTAATCGGTTTTTAGCGATGCAAATACTGACAGTAAGATTAAAATTTAAATATAAATTAAACATCGATAGCAGAGTTGATTGATATACTCAGACGGCTGAAAGAATCTGAGCAGCCCTTACTTTACGTTGTCGATTCTTAGTTGAGCGAGCTAGTCTAACGCCAAATGGAGTTAGAAATAGAGATATTCAAAAGAACAGTTTATCTAAAAGTTAGAGCAATGTTTCCACCGACGTGGATTTGCTCTTCACCCGTCGCCGACTCCTGCAACTCCAACTGAACCACTTGAGCCGCTCTTTTCTTCTATAACACAAGTTATTCTGTATAAAATATAATTGTAGTGTTAGTGTTCTAATCATATACAGCCTGAGGTACTCATCAGCCGAATAAGTTGAAAGGATGCATTCTCGTTTGACCATTTACCATTTTGTGAACAGTTCTGTACTCTGACATTATATTGTCCCCTCAAACGCTTGTGGCACCCGAGTCCATTTTATGCAAACTATTCAAAAGTTAGCAGGATACGATACTATGCGCGATTTAAACTTCATTATGGGCACTATTTATTTAAGGCTGAGGGTGGAATCCAATTATTGAAAATTTTAGCACAAAATGAGCNAGTTAGCAGGATACGATACTATGCGCGATTTAAACTTCATTATGGGCACGATTTATTCAAGGCTGAGGGTGGAATCCAATTATTGAAAATTTTAGCACAAAATGTGCATTTGGTATTGGAGAATCTTAGAATAGTGAAAGTGAGCAAAACCATCTCGTTTTTTCCGCGAAAGCTTCGATAGTTCGTTGAAAATACGAAACTCCGCCCACAGACTTATGACAAAGGATGCTCTCGCACTTGGGTTGCATAGCAACAGAGGATCAGTTGCCATGCAGCACGCTACATTTAATGATCAGGTTTTATGGATTAATCATCCAAATTCGGTTCTGATTCTGATCTTATGATACCCCAAAATTGTCCTATACATAATACGTGTATTCAGTACTAACAATCCTGAACCGGAACCGGAACCTTTAATTGATTATTCGCGCTCCTCATATAAATAATCACAATGATACATATAATAGTTAAAATAGGTTACTGCCCCATATTTCGTAGGTAAAATTTAATGCAGACGAATGTATAGCCATTTTTGAGGCTTCGATTTATACCGCTGGCATGACAGACGGACTATCTTTGGAGAGAAAGATGCTTCCGTCAAGTTAGACGAGCATCAGTGGCGAAATGTCACGGTACATATTAACGTGAAGTGGCACAATTTCTTGTAAAGTTCGCTGTTTGAACGCAAAACTCAATTGATCGACAGGGACCCAAGATTATGTGCAGTTTGCTTGAAATAGACTCGGGTGCCACAAGCGTTTGAGGGGACAATAAGGGGGGCAATATTTCGAAGTCTTCGAAACGCTTTTTGGCGGTAGAAATGGCAACAAAAATTGATGTATAGTAACGTCGGCACTTATTAGAATATTATGGGAATTTATTTTCCTCATCTTACAGATCAGACTTTCTACACATGGTCTTTCCTCAGCATACGAGCCCGATACAGTGTGGAAATGGAACTTGAATCAGCGGCTGCAGCACGCTTTCTCTATTTATGCAGCAAATAAGGAAGCATGCGAGCTTATGGTATCTGAAATCAAAGCAGATCCAGTCAGATTTGCATCCCTGGTACAAATCGAAATCGCAATGAGCGCCGAGCAACGAGCTTCTCGAGAAATCAGCATCACTGGGGCAAATATCGGGCAATCAAAGATGTTTGCACAACTGAAAAACATGGATCAAACGAATGGAGAGCGTCTCCTTACATCGAGTGATTTGAACAGGCTTGCGCAGGAGATAGTATCAAGCGTCGTTGCTTCAGAAATCACCACAGGTTTATTTCTTTGAGTACTGTTTGTTTATGAAATATAATGAGAGATTATACTGAAAACGGTACAAATAACGTCGGCTGTAGAGACTATTCGCATCGAAGTCGATCCGTTTTATGAAGGCGGAGATTTTGCATGACAGAGGGCGGTATCGGGAAGGGAATAGGCAGCGTGGGGACTGGAAAAAAAATCAGTTGAGTGATAGAACGCTGGGGCCCTATTTCACTAAAGCAGAGATCTCAGATATCCGACGGAAATATGAGATCTGTGGACATTTCAGTCTCACTAATAATCTGTTCTCAGATCTCTTCATCAGAAATATTTCGTGTTTCCTGTCAATCATGCCCTTTTATAAAAATCCAAACCGTTTTGGTTGATATATACAACTATTTGACGTTTGTCGGTGTTCCCCGTTAACGCTCGGAACATGCTCGCTGAAAATGCCTTTTCCACTGTTTTCTTTACAGATATAGCACTTTTTCATCACCTGTTGTCCCACATTGCTGTATTCCGGAGTCTTTATTTTCGTGAAAATCTGAAAAGAAGCCGAATCGATCTCTTTTCCCATGGGTCAATCTACCCCGTGCTCTGAATTTATGACTGTTTCATTAACGTTTAACCCTAATACCTCCCCATTCTTTCTCTTGCTTCGATAGATACTGATGTTATGAGATATAACTGTCCGTTGATATTGAGCAAGCGAGATGGATAACATATGCATTCCTTTTCCTTCTGAATAATAAACTTTAAGGTGCCTATGTGGATAAACCAGATCAGGTCAGCTTTGCTAGTCTACTGGAACGTCAACTTTCTTCGGGAACAATAGACTCAAAACAGCTAAGCTCGGATCAATGGAAGTCGGTGTTTTGGCAGGAAGAGTTTGTTCGCCCCGATCACTACACAAATTATTTGAATCGTGCGTTAACGTACGATAAAGGAACAAATAAATTTTCATTCGACAACGAAACTGAATCCGAAGCTCGTAAACATGTTGCCAGCGATCTGAAGAAAGATAGTTCCAATACACATTCCTGGTCTGCTCAGGCATCGGCGGGCTTCCTTGGGTTTGGGGGAAGCGCAAGTGAGTTATTTTGACTTTTATGTCTTGTATACAGCATTTCAGTAATGCGGTCGACTGTATCAGCATAAAGCTGCTAGCATTGTTGAATACATTTCATTAAGTGAATATTAATCAATTTATCAATTAGGTCTATGCATTTGTTAATTTCGTTAATAAGTCAATATCGACAGAAAAGGCAATATCAGCCACAGAAATATAGTTTTTCCTTTTTCATTAATCGCCCCCCTAACTCACGAATTTTGTATTTTTCCCAGACAGAAATTTTTAACACGTCATTTAAGAGGCATTCGCTGCCCATATGATGCATAATGTTACTAGAATAAGCTCTTTATTGCTAATGCTGTGCTTTGCTAAAAATTCTTAATGCATATTAAAGAACATTATGGAGGGCTTAAAGAGTAAAGAAGGGAAATCCAACGATTTTCGAAGTTACCCCTCAATTTTTGATAGGTTTATCACAGATTTTCATGCAGCTCTGATGATTTTTCCTTGGCTCGTCTGTTTAACCTTCGATCCTCATATTAAACATACCTATCGCTGTGAAAATTTAGCCATTAAGCCATGAAACAAGAGACCAATGCTAGCTTCGTTGGCTTTTAATAATGCCCTTAACGCAGAAAGAATTAAATAAAAACTAATGAGAACAATCCGCTGATTATTATCAGATTGTTTTATCTTTATCAAATTTTAATGATTCATAAAATGTTTTGATAAGGCGGAGGATCTTCTAACGGCAATTCCCAATCAAGTCAGGATAAAAATGAAATGGATGTGGATGATAAAGGTCGTATAACGATGTCACTTGACCAGCTAAACAAATTTCTCAACAAAAGAGATCTTCAAGTTGAGTGGAGTGGAGACGTTTTTGTTCCGAAATCGCTGGATCTGCATCGTGTGAACACAGCAGAGCTGAGATATAAGTCGACAATAGCTACTCAACAAATACAAGTAAAGACAGTGCCGATAACGGCGAAACTCGACGCAACAGTCGCCTCCTCAACCGGTGAACTTGGAACTGTTGGACAAGACCATGTCAAAATTTTAATCGATCAGGCTAAAAGTAAGTTGCTTAAATTTTTAGTTGTGTCGTGGGAGAAGACTTTCCGTATGGAATACAGTCAGTTTTGCTTATACCGGTTTTAGTTATAACATTATCTCGTTCGTAACCGATCAGGGTCTTCAGTCTCAAAGCATATCTTTCGATACAAACAAGTTCGGTTACACCGGTATTTTGCCTATACCAGTCAGAACATGCCGGTCCTCCGGTGAACGGTGTAAATGAATTTTATTGTGCTTCAATTTCTTGATGAAAACATTCCTTGTAATCATCATCATAGAATATTGTCATACAGGCCATCAGACTTATTATGCGCTGAAGAAAAATTCATAAACGACATCTGGGCTGCGCGTTGCAGACGCAGCGAATGATAATTTAGTACTCAGAATGATTCTGCTTAATAATATTTAGCAATCATTTCTTTGTATTAGCGCACCATCAGGCAAAATTCAATCCTACTACGTCACATACACCCAAAAAAACAATCATTTACCCTCAAAAGTGCTTTGCCCTAACGTCGCGACTGCGATTTAGTATCAGTACCAGATCGCGAACGGCAGGGATCAAAGGCTAAAAATTATCCCAAATCAAGATAGTTTTTTCATGGAGGCGAGTTTTTGCCAGACTTCACACCAAAACAGAAGGGCACCGAGGCCATCATAATGCTTCTCGGACTAGGGTTGCTAGCATAATGCTAGGGGATGGAACCAGCCCTTAGGATGCATAATGGAATGGATATGTTACAATGCTACCATAAACGTAAAATTTCGTGCATATACGCGAAAATCATAAAATGTTTCATGAAAGTATGTCAAGTTGAAGCATACGAAAATTAAAGCTCGTGTGTAGGTAAATTGTCTTTCATAGATTATTGTGCATCACCAAGCGCTGCTCAGTGCTCAATTAACGTGTTTCGATATTTATCTTTACATAATTTTCAGACGAAATGAACGAAACGATGGAACAACTTACTCAAAAGATTGGTGAAAGCGTAAACGAAAAAATTAATCATACAGAAAACAACGTTAAACGCCTAGTAGAGGAGTTGCAAGGTAAAGGTGTACGCCATGACGATATTAATAAAATATCTGAACTTATGAATAAGAAAGAAATTTTGATTTTTTTTAGTTAAAATCTTTCGTAAGAGTGACCAAACGCTTTCTTCCGGGCAGTTTTTCAACGCGAAGTATGACAGCTGGTACCTCATGAATTGAGTGAGAAAAGCTGTAGAGAAATTCTTAAACCATTCTGTGTAATGCAGAATTACTGGTGCACGAGAGAGTAAAAGACGCAAAGTCTCCCAAAATACATATATACTGTAGGGGTATAAATTATTGGGTGGTACTTAATTTGGGTGAATTGGGTGGTCTGGCCGACCACCCAAATTAAATACCACCCAATACAGTCCAGTCGTCAATGTCTTTCAATTATCACTGAGTCAGACCGATCAGTCACCCAAATTAAGTACCACCCAATTGGTCGAACGGACCAGTCACCCAAATTAAGTACCACCCAATATTTCTACCCCTACAGTACAACTTATTTGTGCTACTTTTGCGCTACATTGGTTTAATTTTCTCTTTTTCAGGTCATATCTCCGACCAGATAATTGTGCAGCAACAACATGAACAGCAGATTAATGAGACCGAAGTACGCTTGCAAGAAACACAGGAAGAGTTTCGACAAACGAAAAATGATCTACTTCAACATGATGCAGAGCTAAAAAAATTAGTATCTGCAGAAATAGCAACGATCCGTTCAGATATGAATGGATTGCAGCGGCCGAAAACGGTAACACATTTGGAGCGGTCCTACGTTTATGCACGGTTTTGCGAAGTTGCCCAGCCTCATTGAAGCGTTGGATAGACGTGTAGATTATGGGAATCGTAAAAGTAGACTCTCCCTGACTTGCATACAGTTGTTTAATTTTCTAAAACTTTATTTCAATATTTCAAAAGAACTAAGTCATTTGACGCTTAAAAGTATCGTCATCTTGTATAAGTCGATTGTGGGTGAGAGTTTACGCAGACTATTGCTAACCACAAGCAAACTGTCGAAATGAAAACTACCATTGAAAGTCAGGCCCCAAGATCGGTACTTGGAATCTCGCATACTATAAACCTTCCTTGACTAGCGCTAAGTACAGCCATTGATTTAAACATTGCTGTTCTTAAGCTAACTGTGAGCAGCCACATTAGGTTGCAAGAACATGCAATAAATAATTACAAAGGTAAACGATGAATAGAAAAAACAGATTAGGCATGATTATCATATTAAAAGAACAGATAAGCCAAAAAATAAATTAACAATCGATGAGGGCGTTGTAATAATCACTTGTTGAATTTAGCACTAATCAGAAACATTTTTTATTAGAAGCATAAGTTTCGGCCGCGCACCAGTCCTTAAGTGCAAAGCCATCGTTTCGTATGGGTAACAGCACAAACATTGAAGTAAAGAAAAGAATTTTGGAGCAATAGGGAAAAATGGATACAAATAAAATATTCCCTTTTAAATGATTTATTTCAGGCAAACTGTCAAACGTATTATACAGCATTCAACCAAAAAGAGAGTGGGACTGTAATCTACCTGGACCGCCATAACGTAAAATGTCCAAAGCGTGAACAGTATATGACAGAGTGGCAATTGGAACGCGGTCCACCAGGACAGTCTGAAAGGAATACAAATCTAATTCGCTTTCGCATTGTTTGTTGCAATTCATGAGATGCAACTGTGAAAGGCAAGCAACTGACCGGTTCTTAGGCTATCTATTATACGTTAAGTTCAATATATAGCATTTTTGATTTAAGTCATTTAAAAAGATTTTGTTTCTGCTTTTTTATTTACGCCGCACAGCAACATGATATTTGTGTAGGGAGTCGGGTTCTTCGATCAGTTTTCTTTACTATCGTTTACCGAAACAACCACCCTACGTGACGAGTCACACACAGACTGCCGCAATATCCTCACTTTCTTCTTACATACATGACGGTTACGAAATCGAGCTTAACCATTTCCCCGTATTGCCCTCGTGCCGGGACGCCGGCACTGGCGGGAGGCGCGATTAGTAGTCGGTGGCAACCCACCGCCTACATATGTCTAATAGTTTTATCATAAATAAATGATAAATTTGATAGATTTGGCTGTTGAACGCACATAGTTGAAGCCCTGATTGCAGGTTTTGCATTGCGGTCGCAGTCGCACCACTAGCAAACGCAGTGTAACAAGAATTTGAGATTTAAAAATATATGGCGTTTTGTAAAACTATACTTGATCGGAAAAAATGATAAATTTGAAAAATAGTTAAGACATATCATCCCGTATAACAATTTTTCTTCAAAAAAATGATTTAAAAAATTGAAAATCTGCACTTTACAATGAATTTTAGTGCAAAGATGGTCATATTCTGACGGCAAATTCAAACCTTTTTAACGTTATCGATCGACCGCTACCATCAGATTAATTTGAACTCTATCCACTACAAATACAGTCGAAACCGGCATTTGATGCCGAGGCACTACTAATGTGACTAAAATGCAATCACTAAGCTCTATTTTTAAACCATTGTCATGCAAAACAACAACAAAATCAAAAAATTGCACAAAAATGAGAAGCATTGACATACAGTATCCATCCAAAGGAGTCAAAATCAATGTCTCGTCACGAAAAAGTCAAATGAGCATATGGGGACTTGCGCATATCAATCAGTGTGTCTCTGCCTCAGGAACAATTTGAAGGGAGATTTGATTCCTTAGCCCTCATCGTATATTTTAAAAAATGAAGAAGGAAAATATTGGATAGCAGCGTTTGTAGATTTTTTGCTTGTTTTAGGCACACCTTGAGGATGTTACTCTCGTGCACCCCCTCAATAAAATGGTCTGCCACAGGGCTATCCTCCAACCGATAGATCTCGGGTGTTTCGCGGTCTTCCTTTAAAAATAACCTCAGTGAGCTTTCTATGAAATATTCTGTAGTTAGAGCAGTGAGAAAAAAACCGAATGCATTCACAAATGAGCTTTTCATTCCCATTATGTTAATAATTCCGACGGGAAAGTGCAAATACTATGCTTGAGCGGCTGTGAAATGTTATCACTAATCGCGTGAATTCAAAATTTACACTTCGTGATGAGCTTCGCCGGCAAGTTTTGAGAGATATTCAAAGTACTTATCAGTGGCGTCGAAACTATTCAGCCAACATGTTGGCGTGACAGGCATTCCCTTCCTGTTATCACAGTGGCGTAAGCACACAACGATATGGTTAGCAACGAATGACTTGATTCAACAATGACTAATGGCATTTGATATTTGCAATCGAAGCAGCGTCGCTTTCATAGCATGGATCATGTTTATAAGCGGTAAAGTAGTCTGTTTTCTCGCATTTCTCAACTGCTCGTATTTCTACAATTGTTTTGGTTTCTTAGTGGCAGTGATGCTGAATGCACATATAGTGTTTCTTGCGCTTGTACTTGTACTGCGTTGTGTATATGAAGCACAATGTGTCGAAGTCGATCCCGTGAACATAAACGCAGACTCGAATGAAGACGTATCCGGTTTCTCTGACATGGAATATAGCAAAGACAGATCCTTGAAGTCGTTCTATTACCAGGGCAGCTATCTGAGTATTTACAAAGGACGAAACAAAGATTTAAATCGGTAGTGTTTAGTGATCTTGTAAAATGTGGTTATTTTCAGTTAAAAGAGAGTAAAAATAAATTGTTCAGTTTCAGTTCTGAACCTTAGAATACGTTACTTCTCTGAATATTTCCAGTTATCCGAATAACTATTCCTTTCAATTTGATTCAGTGACTTTCTACGCTTGCTAAGCATGTAAAAGCTTTTAAAACCTAATATTAGTAGTTCCCGAGTACCATTCTCAGGTAAAATATTTTTCGTCTGTACGGAGTTTTGTCCTCGGGACTATGTGCCTATGACTGTTTCTCATTAAATTCTTAAAGAAATTTATTTGCTGATGAACTTGGAGATATTTTATGCTTTAGGTACTATGTCACTCCTCTGACGGATATAAATACCGAATCAGCAAAATGTATTGAGCCCGGCATCGAAAGCCGATACAAAGTTCGTTTCGACATTGAAATATGGAGATCAGATGTCGCTGATGAAGCTGTAAAGAATTTAGCCTCACCTCCACTTAATCTCGAAGTGCGCGCAGAAAATGTCGACCCGTTGCCGATGTTGAAGGTTTGCTAACTTTGACAACTCTTAAGCTGGCTCAAATTTCTGCGAGAACATTATGAACAGTTTTTAAATGGTCAAGACCAATATTACAGCTGTCAAGTAATATTCATGCAGTTGTATTTCATTTAGTAATATTTACCGTAAATTTTTTAATAGACAACACCCTGATATTAATTACTTCATGAGCTGCTAAGTATTCGGTGAAATTTGGTTAATATTACGTCATTAGTAATAATTGTTTATTAATTTCTCTATTATCTCTAAAGATATTATCAATAATTGGCTTTGATTAGAGGTCGCCGAAGGCGGCTTGGCACGAACAGTCCATATGTCAGATCGTCTCGGTCTGTTAGCATATGCGTTAAAGGGATAGCATTCAGTTGCGCATGCCGCATACTCATTTTTATGCCGTACGCATATGCCGTTATATTAGCATGTACCAGTTTTCATTTCGGGACTCGAATTGCTGTGGTCCCACATCTATTATCAACATGAAGTCCATTGAATTATTTGTAAACGCTACAAGTGCGTTGTTTCGTGGGACCAGCAAATTTTCAAAGATATTATTAAGCGTGAATAACACCGTGGGAAGCACTTTCAAAGAAATATGCTAATTTATTTTAGGAATTATTTTCAAATCAATCCTATGAAAACAGTGGTTAAAATGCGAAATCGAGGATGCGCCCTATAGGCCTTTCAGCTAAAGGGATGTTATACAAACGGGTTCTTCGACGGAGACCTGTCATATATTCACCTTTTCCAAACAATCAATTTTTAGAAATGGCTGATATCCTATTACCTTGCAGCGCATCACAGGTTAAATATTCCTGTTCTGCTTGATATTCCTTGAAAACTGCAAGGGAACGGGAACAAAGGGAAAGTAAACCTGTAGAGAAAGGAGTATCCCCACATCTGTTATTTACGGTCAGAATGGACAGTCCCCATTGTCTCTTCCACCGTACTTATTAGAGAAACTAAAGAATTTATTCTACTCACTTTACAGATCAGACTTTCTACTCACGGCCTTTCTCGAGCATACGAGCCCGATACAGTGTGGAAATCGACTATGAATCAGCAGCTGCAATACTCTTTCTCAATCTATGCAGCAAATAAAGAAGCATGCGAGTTTATGGTCTCGGAAATCAAAGAAGATCCAGTTGGATTTGCATCCCTGGTACAAATTGAAATTGCAATGAGCGCTGAGCAACGAGCTTCTCGAGAAATCAGCATCACTGGTGAAAATATCGGGCGATCAAAGATGTTCGCGCAGCTGCAAAACATGGATCAAATTAATGGAGAGCGACTTCTTACTTCGAGCGACCTGAACAATCTTGCGCAGGAGATTGTATCAAGCGTCGTTGCTTCTGAAATCACAACAGGTTTACTTCTTTGTATACTTTTTGTTCATGAAGCATTCTGATAATTCATACTGCCACGGTATAGTACACGGCTACAGAATTTATTTGCGTCATAGGCAACCCACTTCCGTTGTCCTCCCTCACTCGCCCAAGTCAAATGCAGTACCATATATTTTAAAGGTTACTAACATTCTAAACTCTTTATTCTTAAGAATCAAACAACAACTAGCCTTTAAAAGTTGTGCGTTGCTTTTTACTCAAGTAATGAAAAATAAATGATGCTATTTCGACGCGAAATAATTTTTATGGCCGGCGTATTCTCTACAGGGGCAAAGCTCTTACTGGGAGCGATGCATGATCCAACACCATAATTATGACAACTTGAGAATAGCCTTCAAATTTGGAAAAAAGAAGTGTGCATTGTGGCAATAGCAATCGATGTACGACGACGGAGATTAAGCATGATGATGACAGATGGTGGTATCGAGAAGGGAGTAGGCGCTGTGAGGACAAAAAACAGGAATTGGATAAGTGAGAGATCACCATGCGTGATTCCGGACAACCTTACCCTTCTATAGATATGTATACTACTGTGTATGGTTTAATATTAGTACTTATTCCATATTTATCGGTGTTCTCGCAATACGCTCTAAATTCACTTTTGAAAAATGCTGCTTCCACTGTTTTCTCTCCCTATTAGCACTTTTTTTATCACCCGTTATCCAACATTGTTATAGAGCCGAGTCAATATTTTCGGAAAAATTTTGAAAAGAAGCCGAATCAATGTCTTTTTGCATAGGTCAATCTACCCACGCGCTAAATTTATGAATGGCTCGTTAGCGATTAACCCTCTATACCCTCCAATTCCTTCTGTACTTTCGACAGATATTGATACTATGTGATATAACTGTCCGTTGATATTGAGCGAGCGAAACGCAAACACTTGGATTTCTTTTTCCTTCTGAATGTGAAACTTTAAGGTGCCTATGTGGACAAGCCAGATCAGGTCAACTTTGCTAGTCTACTGGAACGTCAACTTTCTTCGGGAACAATAAACTCAAAACAGCTAAGTGTGGATCAATGGAAGTCGGTGTTTTGGCAGGAAGAGTTTGTTCGACCCGATCACTACACAAATTATTTGAACCATGCAATGACATACGATAAAGGAACAAATAAGTTCTCATTTTACAATGAAACTGAATCGGAAGCTCGTAAACATGTTGCAAGTGATTTGAAGAAAGATAGCAGCAAATCAAATTCCTGGTCCGCTCAGGCATCGGCGAGCTTCCTTGGGTTTGGGGGAAGCGCAGGTGAATTTCTTTAGCCTTTACTGTTTTGCACGAGGTATTTCAGTAATGCAATCGATTATATCAGCAAAAAGCTGCTAGCATCCTTGAATACATTCCATTTAGCGGATATTAATTCTTTTATCAATTCAGTCAGCCCACTTGTTAATTCTAAGAACAAGTCAACCTTAACACAAAAGACAATATCAGCGACAGAAGTATAGCTTTTCCTTTTTCATTGATCACCCCCCTTCCTCCCAAACTTTTTTAGTTCTTCCGAAGACAAAAATTTTTAACACGTCAGTTGATAAACATGTACCGCCCAATATGATGGGCAGTATTACTGAAATGCACTCGGTGTTAGCGCTGTGTTTCGCAAAAATGCTTATTGCATATCAAAGTGTACCATAAAGGCTAGATTTACGCCTCATATTAAGGTTGCCCCTCAACGTGGAAGTAGGGCTAAAGTAAAGAATGAGATTGGAGGCCGATGCAAAGTTCAATGGCATTTAATAACACCCTTCGTTCAAGAAAGAAAAAACATAGGAAAATCCATTGATTATTATCAGATTATTTTGTCTTTATCAAGTTAAAATAATTCATATGTTGTTTTGATTAGGCGGAGGATCTTCAAACACCGACACCCAATCAAGTCAAGATAAAAATGAATTTGATGTGGATGACAAGGGTCGTATAACGATGTCACTTGACCAACTAAATAAGTTTCTCAACAAAAGAGACCTTCAAGTAGAGTGGAGCGGGGATGTTTTTGTTCCGAAATCACTGGATCTGCATCGTGTGAACACAGCAGAGCTGCGATATAAGTCGACAATAGCTACTCAGCAAATACAAGTACAAACAGTACCGATAATGCTAAAATTCGACACAACAGTCGCCTCAACTGGTGAACTTGGAACTATTGAACGGGAACATGTCAAGATTTTAATCGATCAAGCTAAAAGTTAGTTGCTTTAATCCCAAACAGTTCTTCGGGAGACATCTTTTCATATTAAATATTTTATTTCCGAATGAAAATACGCCCTATAACCAACATCATAGATTGCTGCCGGACAGGCCCTCAGGCGTATCATACGCTAAAAACATCAATAGCGACAGCTGGGCTGAGCGCTATAAATGCGGCAAATTTAAATTTTGTATTCAAAATGATTCTACTTTGTATCATGCAGCGAACATTTTTTTAATATGAAGACATCTTCGGAGAAAATATCATTTACCTTTGATTTCATGGAGCTGAGTTTATGTCAGACTTCACACAAAAGCAGAGGGGCACCGAGACCATTGTTTTATTTCTAGGACTAGAATTGTTGATATGATGCTGGGAAACAGAACCAACAGTTGATTTGTATTGTAAAATGCAAAGATTACAATACTCGCATAAACGCTAAATTCCATGCGTACGCGCAAGAATTGTAACGTTTTTCATGAAAGGCGTGTCTGACTGAATATGAAAGTTAATGCTCTTATTTTGGTGTAACGGTCTGCACAGACTATTGTGCAACACTAAGCGCTGATTAGTGCTCAATTAATGTGTTTTGATATTTAAATTTACACAATTTTCAGATGAAATGAACCAAACGATGAACGAGCTTGCTCAAAAGATCGGTGATGCCAATAACAGAATACACGAAAAAATCAATTATACGATAAACACCGTTGAACGCTTAGAAACGGAGTTGCAAGGTAGAGGTGCACAGCGTCATGATTATAATTGGATATCTGAACATATGAATAGAAATAATATTTGATTTATTTTCAAAGTCGATTTCTCTCACGAAAGTGTATAAAAGCTTTTCTGCGATCAGTTTTGCTACCCGAAATATAACAGCTCCTATTTACATACATCAAATGAGAAAATCTGCAGAGATATTTTGGAAATTATTCTGCCTAATGCAATATTACCGATGCGTGAGAGAGCGAAAAACGCAAAGTCCTCTCGAAATGGTTATATACAACTTTTAACGCATTAGTTTTATCTTTTAGCAATTTAATTTTCTGTTTCAAGGTCTTCTCTCTGACCAAATGACTGTGCAACAACAAGAAATTCGTGAAGAAATTAATGAAACTAAACTACGATTACAAGAAGCACAAGAGGAGTTTCGACAAACGAAAAATGAGCTACTTCAACATGATACAGAGCTACAAAAATCAGTATCTGCAGAAATAGCAACAATCCGTTCAGATGTGACTGGATTGAAACAGCCAAAAACGGTAAAGCATTTGAGGCAACCCAGTAGTTCATGCACGGCATTGTAAAGTCTCCCAGCCTCGTTGAAGCATTGACTACTTGGGTAAATGATGTGGATTGCATGCGCAGACTCTCCCAAACTTTCACATTGCAATTTATATCTCTGAAACTATATTAAGATATTTTAAATGAACCAAGTCATGGAAAGTTTAACAAAATCTTTTTTCATGATTTGATTGAGGGTGGGCAAAGGCTGTGTATTAACTTTTAAGATGGTCAAATAGTTGTGGACGGATTTCAGGGACGATTTTTTCGTCTCTTTGGAACCTTATTCATTAATGATCTTAAAGTATTGAGTAATTATCCTTGAATTCAATTTTTGATTAAGCAATCCTTTTTGGTTATTTATTGCCATCGTCTTGAGATTTCAGGGATTAACTGAATCGCTATTACCGTGAAACCCGGATAAGTACACATCGACCCGACAAGAAAATGTTGTGCACTTATCCGGGTTGTGCAGTTATCCGGGTTTGGCCTAAGTGCATAGTTCCTGACCCGATTTTTGTTCAAATCCTTAAAATAACCACATTTGATTGGTTATATAGCATTTCCACTTAATAAAGACACTTTCAAAAGCATAAAGAACATTTTTTACATCAAAAAAGACATTTTCGTTTAAATGTGACTTGAAACATGTCCTTATTGACATGGAAAGCGTCCTTGTTAAAGCGGAAATAGTATACAAAAAATTTCTTGCAATTATACACAGCTTCAAGATAAACAAGGTTGAAAGGTGTTTTGATTGATGAAGGCATTGTTTTGATGCACTGTACCTCGCGTGTGCTTATTTTTGAGTGACATTTGGGTGGGCTCATGCCCTTGTGTACTTATCCGGGCACAATTGCATAAAAAAGTTGCACACGGGGCTTGCAAAACATGTGCACTTATCCGGTTTGTGCACTTATGCGTGTTCCACTGTATTTTGATGAGATCAGCTTATCCGACAAACAAAAAATTTTTGATTGCATGAACTGAAAGTCAAAGCAAGTTTTTTCATCTCGAAAAATGCAAAGCATCGAGTGACCTGTCATTGTATTGAGCAATCGTTTCAAAGGGATAACAGCACAAACATTCACGCAAAAAAATTCGAAGCATTAGGCATAAATGAATTCAAATTAAATATTTCCTTTTAAGATTAGACACTTATTTTAGGCAAACTGTGGAACTTATTATACAGAGTACGACACCGATGGGAAAGGGAATGCGCTCTACCTGGACCAACAGATCGTAAAATGTCCTAAGCGTGAACAGTATATGACAGAGTGGCACATGGAACGCGGCCATATAAAAGGGACCCCTGAGTTTCATTTTTCAGATAACTTAAACGGATATCGCTTTCGCATTGTCTGCTGCAACTTGTGAAATACAATCGCAAAAAACTAGCGCTTGAGCGGTCATTTCGCTGCTATGAGATGTGATCTTCAAAGTAAGGCATTTTTGAATTAAATCATTTGACATTATCTTGTATATGCTTTCATATTTCCATATTTTATAGCGATTTGGTGTCCGTCTGATACATGCGCGGTAATAGAATTGATTTGATAGACCGGGTGATGACATGGATAAAAGTTGGTACTTTGGTTGGAGTCGCAGCACTATCAACGTAGTATAACACGAATTTGCGATTTAAATTGAAGTGGGCTTTTATATTCAAACGACGCTGTATTGAGGGAAATATTTTGGTGCGTATTGGGCAGATTGCTGATCTAAAGCCCGGTAGCTGTTCTACAGCTGGTAAAGCATCAGCTTGAAGAGAGTCAGATCTTTGTGAGCAAGTCCGAGATTTTCAGTTGAATTCCAGGATTGAAACTAATGCTCAGTAAGTGTCATTATCAGCTTGATCATAAGGTGTAAAAGCATACAATCAAACTCAATGACCGTTTAAACGGAACAATGCGAATCTGAAAAAACTTCATCCGCATCGTTGATTTCTCATTAATGCAACGAGAGTGGGTGCACGGTTGAATGAATGGTGAGTTGTAGCGAGCAACTGGAGATATGGTCGACAGAGCAATGCACGCAACTCACGCTATTTAATGCAGGCATGTCTGCTCTTCGATTAGCCAAACAGTTGACGCTGCTTCTTGCCCTCTATTTCGAAAACGGCAATGTCACCAGCTCCAATAGGTTCGCCTAGCATGAGCTTTGGCTACGTGATGCTCTATCGTCGATATTCTGTTTCACTCTTTCGGTACATTTCTTCTTTTAGAAAACTTTGACAATACATCGACTAGCTCAGCCACATGTGTCACGCATAGCAGATCATAAAAGTTGATTATATCAATGTAAAAGCATTTTTGATAAAGGATAACATTGCACTTTATCGCAATCTTCTTATGCAAATGTACATGTAAATCTTAGCTCCATAACATTAAAGTTTCACTACAGCGCTCATCAGCATTAAATCGAGTACATATTTCACACTTCTCTTATCGGCGATAAAGCATTTTCGTTCAAGTTATTGAGTGTATGCCGCCGAGTGGAGACGGGATGAGGACGTATATCGGGAAGACTCATACGCTGTCGTTCAATACGTTGCAGATGTTCCTGAAATTTGCAAGGATCATCGTTATATTGGTACGATTCAAAGGGTCTACATAAAAACTCGCAATACAACAGTTTACCAATTTAGATTTTCTATTTTGGATCCACATTTGTAAGCACTGAACTTTCATCGTGCGTGCGACGAAAAGATGTTATCGAAACTTCCATTTTCAAACCGCTATTTTAAAAAAAATTACGCCTTTGGCGTGAATCCGTCCTCATAATAAACTACTGAAACAATGGGCGAGTATTACTTTACTCATAGAGTCCATCGACTTCGAAAACATAGCATTCTTTATCGCCTCAGATATCAAGAGACAAATTTGTAGTTAATAAAAATGTAAGATGCAATTATTATTGTGTAGCAATTAAAGATAAGTATATAAATGTCGCGAATGTCCAAAGTTCATTCGTACACCCACCTGGACAGTATAGCGCTGCTTCTGTTCCTTTACTGCCGTGACGTAACGCCAATGGTCGCGGTTCGTGATAAAATGGTCGTAGAACTCGGAAATGTTTCCATCTCTCCCCGTCTGCAGATGAAGGTCCGACGCGAACATGAGCATGATGATCAGCGCGTACACCACCAGCACCACCGTCACATACAGTACCGCCTCTTGGTCCGTTCGGCCAGTTTCGTCTATTGAATAAGTATTCATAAGCAGAATCTGTATTTCAAAATGACTTAATGTTGTTTGAAGTCGTCTCTACTTACTGGCCAAGAAAAAATCAAAAGGAAATAATGCGAGGCTGGCATTTAATATAGGCATGAACGTGAATATAATGCAGTGCGATTACTAGCCATGCGTCAATTTGCTTCAAATGGTCTCACACTCTTTTTTCAGTATATTTTTCGTGCATATTCTTATTTTAGAATGGGCTAGACATAGCATGGACAAAATCGATATTAACGAGGAAAATAGCTATCACCTCGGTCTCTTCTAAACAAACACTTACTTCGTTTGCCGCTGAGAAAGTGCTTAGAAAGAAGGGCGATGAGATCTTCAACTTCCAAGTCGGCGACGAGCCTCTTTGTATAGTTGCCTAAGTCAGTCGCGTTCCATGAGCAATTTGGCATGGCGGCGGCAGCGCACCTCCGCAAGACTGCGCCAATGGAAGGCGACTACGCCCGACTGGGCGCAATTTTTAGGCTTCGGCCTTGGGAAAGCCGCATCGCATGTCGTGCGTGCAAGAAAGTCGATGTCCAGATAGGAGGCGCATTCATTTGCTGAATGTATGTTGACATATACACTAATCGATATGAGCAGTACGTTCATAGTCGAGGGGTGGCCGCCATGGCTGCACAATCGAGTTAGTGGCTCAATCAATGCTGCCGTCGGTGAAGTGGCGCGAAAGTATTGCGACCCTACTATGAGGGGGAGTCGATAAAAGCAAGAGAACTTCTTCTGGCTCACGGAGGGGTTGAACGATCCAATTGTTGAGGGAGTCACTGAGCGGGGAGTTGACGCTCTTGACGACCCAGCGGTTCTCCGGATAAACTGGACAAAAGCACTGCGATAACCACCCAATCAATCAATCAATCAATGCGATCGATTAATTGATTGAATACACAGACGATCCTTTCTGTTGGCAACGGTCCAACAAGAATCCATTAGCTTCGCGAGCGTTGGCGCGTCTTACCGACCAACCCTTAATTTCTCTTTCCAACCAACGCGCTCAATGATTCTCCGCCTTGTAAGCTGTGACAAAAACAAAGGGGCTTTGATTCAAATATTTTGCACGTAACAGAGCTCACGCGTGTAAAAGGCAACGATTTAACCGGAAAAGGCACTATTGCACGCTACACATTCGTTTCACTAAATCATCTAGATGAACGGCAAAAGAGTCGAAGACAAAATTGTCAATGACGCGAGTGCGTCCAGCGCGGCCCATACGTTTGGCCAATTCAGGATCGTTGACTAGTCGCAGCATGGATTGGGCAAAATCTGCAGGTGTCGGCTCCGTAAGAAAGCCCGTCTTCTCATTGACGACAGTCTCCTTCGGGCCGCCCGAATTGACGGCGATCACGGGTCGACTAGCATACATTGCTTCAATTGGCACGATGCCAAAGTGCTCGTTGGAAGGCGTGTAGATGACGGCGGTCGCCGCCTCCATCAGCGCCCGCTTGATGTTGTCATCGGGCGATTTGACGAACGTTATAGCTCTCGAGTCCAGGTTTAGGTCGAGATCCGCCAGTTCGCTCAGCTCTTTGAAATGATCAACATTCTCTTGCACGCGACTGTCGTAACCTCCCGCGACCACGAGGTGACACTTTTCGAATACACCCGTCGATACTTTTGTTCGCAACTCATCTGCAAAATCATATTAATATTAAAATGCTTAAAAGGCAACATCTAACTGTTGTTCAGAACTTACACTCCCACCTATCCTTGATGAATGATTTTAACATCCCTGTTCTTTACCTAGTTGTAAACGGTCACATTAAGTTACAAAAATATATATATATTGATCGATGGCGGGTATATTAGGTATGATAATCAGATAAAAGAATATATGTAGAACAATTGATGAAAGTTCTGGACACGAGGTCAACTCACCGAAGGCGTGAATTGCTAAAGCTATGTTCTTCTTTCGTTCAAAGCGGTTGAGAGAGAGGAAAATGACTTTCGCGGACTGAGGAAGGAGGTCGGACGGCAGACGATATTTCGACTCGTCGGTGTCGTCGAACAACTCGGTGTTCAGAGTCGGAAACAGAACGTCCAACTGCACATTAGCCAACGACCTGAACGTCTCGCGAAAAGTGCTTGCTGTAAATGATTTTATTTTGCGACGTTCATTTATCGTCAAAATTGACATATTAATAACAAGAAATCTAAGCCTGAATAAGTGATACTGTTTCAAAATTCAATAGCCTTTTGTTACTTATGGAGGTAAACAAACAATATTTTTGATGGAAAAGTGTTTTCACACCGAAAAGCGAGCTTTGCCAAATAAGGTGCCTGGCGAGATTCCTTGATACTGGTTGAAAAATTATAAACATTAATGACATACCAGTAAAGTGGCTGTTGACGCAAACGCAATGGGCCAGTCCAGTGGTCCATTCTTCAAATTTATCGATCGGATAGCGATAAATCTTCTTGAGTAGAGTTTCTCGTTTGGTGAGCAGCTGATCGGGAAAGTGGCAATAGAAGAGGATCTTGACACGAGGCCGGAGTATGCGAATAAAGGGAATGCAAGCGGAAATCTGATCACAGAAGATGACGTCAGGGGACTGCGTGCAGCAGAGATAAAAAGCCGCCACGACCATGCGCAGATAGGCGAAGAAGGCGTAGAACTTGTTGAACACCGAGCGAGGCAGCCAATCACCCACCACTTGCACTTCTACAAATTGAATGGTCAGAGTGAAAAGACAGAGATTGATGACGTCACGAACTCAGCGTGCCGTCGTTCGTCTCCGGGAAGGAGTGCGAAGCGTCATGATGGGCAGTGACGACATTCACTTGATGGCCTTTCTTCTGCAGTGCGACGGCCGCATCCACGACTAGCCGCTCGGCGCCACCGATGCCCAAATCGGGATGAAGGAACGTCACTCGCATGATGGACGCGTATGCCGTCGTCTACCGACAGCGAACGCCTCAGGAGATCAGCAGTCTGATGTCTCGAATTTTCGAGGAACGCTAGCTTTTCTTTCTTTCGCTACTCAGTCACCGGATCGCAATCAGCGACCGGTCGGAAGGCTTTTTATATAGACGAAGGTAGTCCACTGGGTTGACGTGTCCGCGAACGCATAGGCTGCTACGATACCATTGGCACATTGCCAGCACTTGCCAGCGTATTATTTTTGTTAGTATTACACTGCATGAAGGCGTGTTACGAAGCGACAGCAATGCGATTTACAAAAAAAGGTCTCATTTGCACGGGACGCGAATCACACCTGTGATAAATACGATTCGCTCGAGGTGGCCAAAACTGCGAATTTCACATATTTATGCTTTCGATTTGATTTAAATTCGAGCAGTCCTACTCATGTGCAAAAATGGACAGCTGTCCCGATATGGACGATCTTCTCGATCAACTGGAAGCCGATGAAGACGCAGGTACTTGAATCATCCAGCTTAGTGTGCGGTGGATGTGTTATGAACTGTCTCAAGAATATTTACTTTTGCAATGGCGGATTATTGAATGATAGTTGGATTATTGCAGCTTGAGATCATCACACCGTTCTCCCTTTCTTCTGCTTTGATTTATTTCCACCGCACACTTTTTTGCTTTTAGTACATAACGACATTCTTTCGAGAACGCTTTTCATGAACAAAACATCATTTTCAGCTACATTTGCTCACAAGCCGCTCAAAACGAAATCGTTTTTGCCACGAATCGAGAGACTTTCGAAAGACGACGCGAAAGGGATCGATGATCAACTCGAAGCTCTGCAAAAGGACGTAACAGCAAAGCGAAGAGATGAGGCTGATGAAGCGCCAGATAAGACGGCCCTCGCGGTCGAGTCAGTCGCTAATAACATGGCGGATATTTTGATTTCCGCCGTTCAGCATTTCTCTTCGCAAGCGAACGACGTTGACGACACTCCTTGGGAGGCCAAGCTGCCTACTGTGGATGGGGACACGACAGCCGCCAACGAGATTATTGGGCAGAACTGTTCGCCACCTGAGGAGGATACGCGCACAGATTCTTGCGACCTTCCAGAAGCTGATCAAGATTCGGTCACGTACGCTGAAGCTAGCGGCACTGCGCCGAGCGACGAAGCCGTCGTCCCCGTTGTCGTTACCGCCGTCGATCAAACTATCCTCCTCGATGTCAGCGAAACTCCACCCGACGATTTAATGCAGTCGAAGACTGAGCAGAGCGAATTTGAGGAAATTATCGCCGATTGTGCGCCATCGATAGCCACTGATGACCAGCCGGCATCAGCGCAGTCGATGGAAGGAACAGAAATCGATCAACAGACGAAGACCTTGGAGCAATCTTTGGATCAGATTTTGGAGCAGACTCTGGAGCAGACTTTGGAGCAGACTTTGGAACAATCATTGGAACAGTCATTGACACTGCCGAAGGAAGAGGAGGACGACGATGGCGACTCGGTGTCAAGTGGGGAAATGGAGCGCTACTTGGCAGATGTCCAACTTGACATGGCTATGGAAGAGCAACTAGAAGAACTAGTGGAAGAAAATGCGCCAACGGAAGATGAGCAGCTTGCCGCTGGACCGTTTATCGACGAGGAACGACTCGGTGATGACGATGATATGATTGCGCCGGTAGATGCCAGTGAAAAAGATGGCGAATTGCCTGTTCGATCTGAAGACATCACTGCTGACCACGATGACGCTCCGGAGCCCACGAATGAGCCCGCCGCGAGCAAATTCTTCGACGCCACGCAACTGGCGGGAGATTTGGAAGCCATTATGGAAAGACCTGCTACGAGTAAACGCGGGAAGACAAAGGCGGTTTTTAACAGCTCAAAGACGTCAGAGGAGCAGGTCATTGAAGTGCATTCTCCACCGGAGATAGAGTTAGAGACAGAAGCAGACTTGAAGTTGGAATTGGAGATGGATACGAGTGTTCCTGCAGAGCGCGATGGCGAAGAAGCCGTCCCCCAGTCTTCCGTTGCCGCCGAAGTCGACGCCTCAACAGTAGAAAACGAAGTTGACGACGGAGACTACGCGGTGCTTGTGGTGCCTCAAGGGGACGACGTTCGTCTGGATGAAGAAGTTGCGGAAGTTGTGAACGAGGCGACAGAGGCGCACGAGCAGCAGGTGGGGGAGGAGGGCGACGATCCAGCGCAGAGCGATCAGCAACCGCCAACTCTCTCTGAAGACAGCGGTCCTCAGCCGCAGTCAGTCGTCGCCAGTACACACGATATATCCGCCAGCCCCGTTAGAAGGCTGACGGAGAGCGAAATGATGCTCGGAAAGGTACTGTAGAAATTGTTTATAACGGTCATTCTTTTGTAGTGGTAAATCGCTTATAATGGTCACGTTTGGCCGATCCCGAATTTTCGACCTTCTCTGTTTTGCCCTGGCAAAAATCGTTAATAATGGTAATCACAGATATACCGGTCAAAATCTATAGCTCCCCTATTTATTGATTTGAACAATTTTCTTCAGTAATTTTAAATTTCGCGCCAAAATTGCTATCTCAGCACGAAATGTCTTGTTTCAGGTGAAGCCTTACTGGATACCCGATCCAGACTCTCCCGCGTGTCTCATCTGTCTGAATAAGTTTACGGTATTCCGCCGCCGTCATCATTGCCGCTCGTGTGGACGAGTGCTGTGTGCGACGTGCTGCAGCAAGAAGGCGCCGCTGCCCTATATGGGCGACGACAACAAAGAGTACAAAGTCTGCGAGCCCTGCTTCATCACTCTCCAACACATAACTGAAATTGAAAAAGAGTCGGCTGTCAATCGCACCGATCAGCAGCAACAGCAACACGAGACCGATGCGTAAGTCGATGCGAGTTGATCATTGTTCGGATGGGATGTGGGCGTTTCAATATAAATCAGATACAGTAGAAGTCTTATATAGCGATCATTTTGGTCGGTCCTAGAGCGCAATTTCCTATACGGCGAAATTCGCTTATACCGGGATTTCGTCTGTAATGGTAATATTGGCCGGTCCCAGAGCGCATTTGCCATACAACGGAATTAATTTTAAATGGTAATTTTGGTCTGTTCCCAAGTATCGGTATAAACGAATTTCACTGTATAAGGCAGATGAGAGATCGTATTGTTGCAGGAACGCGACCGATCAGCCTCATCCTCAGCACGCGGATGGATGGGCGTCGGCTTCGACCGGCCGATCAAAGCCGGCCATTCGCCACGCCGTCGCTCCTCATGGCGATGGTCCCTCGTCCTCTGAAGGTCGCAGGTCCGTGACGTTCCGCGACGGCGTCAATCCTGGCAGTGGCGTCGATGCCGGCAATTCTTCCATTGTTAAACCTCCCAAAAGGGTACGTTCATTTTATGCGAATTATGTGTCCTTGTTTTGAGATGGATTCGCTGCTTGTAGAAAAGCAGCGTTGTTGCTCAGTTTCTTTAATCGCCAAGGGAAAACGTTTATTCTAATAAACGCGGGGACCGATATAAACGATTTTGTCCTGTATAAAACATCTGAGGCCGTAAACTGAAGAGCGGCCACAGCTGACCGCCTTTAGCGAATTACTGTTATAAGCGATACCGCTATAAACGGCTTCTGATATACACTCAAAATATTTAAATTCATTCTCAATAGTTCAGTAGTGGTCTCGCCGCGTATCTACACGCTTCCAACGCTTTCACTTTCCCTTCCAGCACAAATAATTTTTCTTTTCACTATGCAACTGAACCTGCGTTAACCATCTCGATAGCTGACACATCACTAAATTTCTTTCGATTAAAATGTTTCGAGTATAATAGCGAGTAAATTTTAGCCGCGATCGGGTCGATCGGGCCGGGGGGTGTCGAGGCGAGTGCTGCAGCTGCAAATCGAAGAGGAGGTGGCGTGTTTGCTGCCGGTGGACAACGACCTGTTGCCGATGATCGTCGACGGCGGGCACAAGCAGAGAGCCGTCGACGCCGAGTACGTCAGTCGGCAATTGGCTGCGGGCAAGGCCGTCGAAATCGCCATCAAGCGCAACCTCAGCGCCGTTGTGCAGCTCGCTAATCGTAAACGCTTTTTGTAGTCGTTTGGTGTCCTAAGATCCTTTCTTCAAGCCTATATTGCGCGCATGCCAACGATTGGCAATGCAGAGCACGACGAACGGTAGCGCGTCTCCATTGTCTCTGTTCTTCTATAGCTTTCGGTGTACTCGCTTTTGCATCCCCTTCGATTCGTCTTTATTCATTGCCGCTCGCTACTGTTCGTCGTGCTCTGCACTACCTGCTATTGGCAGGCGCTAAAGAAAGGCTTGAATGACAGGATTTTACGGCGCCGGACAACTAAATTTCCAGTACATTGCCTTCCCATCATTTTCTTCCTCTCTTTTCAGTCGATTGCTGCGGCCAGGGCGATGTTTGGTGCGTCTCAACCCGCGGTCTGCACACTATTGGCGTTGAAGAAATGGTCGTCGTCTACGAGCGACTTCCAGGCGAACTCGAAGTTCACTACGATTTGCTCAAAATGATCGATCAAGCCTTCGACAGTGCGCTCAAATGTACGGATTAGAGTTTTTCGCGCTATTTATTGTTGCGATTTTATTTTCGGTTTGGAGTGAAGTGAGGAATGAATTGGGCGGACCGCTTAGAATAGTTCATAGCTCATCACTCTACTATAAATTACACGTATAAATCGAGAAATAGTTATGATTATTGGCGATAAGTTGTGTCGCGATAGAAAGTGACACCTTGAGGAACTAAACTAGGTATTTGGCTCTCCATCATCTTCCTGATTGAAAAATTGCGAATATTAGAGTTAAAATGCGCTTTTCTTACGAATCGATCCAATTGTTTGCAGCCACTCCGGTGAGAAAAGTATCGGACAAGGTTCACTGCTTTCATACGTTTGGCGAAAAGAAAAACCCGAAGTATTTGCTGGGTGGTCCATTCTGCTCTGCACTTGTATTATTCCGGCCGACTGTTCAGGTTAGTTTCTTCTTGCCAGTGGTATTACGAAGAGTTGATCATTTCGAGGAGCTTTTAGTGCTTGTCGAATCTTTCGCTGCCAAGTGAGCCATTCCTTTGCGGAGCCTTTGTGCACGAAATGGAAATGGCTTGGGCTATCGCGTGTCCTGCCAGATTGCTTTACCGTTTGGGTCTCGAATATGGATGTAAGTAATGAGAGAACTTTTTTATCGTCCACAGCGCAATGGGGCTGTAAGGGCAGACGATTAAATGATTATCATGATGTTCATCTTTTGGAATGAATGTTTTACCATTCTCGCGCAGACTCAAATTTGTTGCACTTTGCCTGAACCACTAAGGAAATTTCTTTACTCAGTTCAGTTTTGCTTAATTTGTGCTGTTTACCGTGATTTACTTGCAGTTATGTTAAAGAAAAGTGTTGGACTTGCGCGTGAGCACTAAAACATTCATCATAAAACGCGAACATCGTGATGATCAATTAAGCGTCTCGGCCTTAAGTATACGATACTAACATACCTCATTGCGCTTCGGACTTCTGTGGGATTCCTTGGAAGGGGACTCAATTATATTTGTTACAGATTATCCAACTCCAATCGTCAACAAGAGGTCACGTGCTCCAGTATTCGGTCCTGTCGGTCACATGTCTGTCATGAAAGTATTTACGGTATCGCGATTGATTCTTATCTCTTTTTCAACCATACAATGAGTTGTTTTAAGGATTTCCGCAATTGGTCTTATCGAATGAGTGCTTTGGCGGGCAGTCGCGTTTCTCTGCAAGACAAACGGACTACTGTATACATTCCGAAGTCGTGCGCTAATGATGTACGTTTTCTTGTGTCACAAAGAGTTCTTGTACAATTAACTGGCTCATCAATGATTTAATTGTATAGTTCGCGATCATCGATTGAACAGTTTCAAGCAAATATCATTTGTATTATATTAACTGTAAAAACTGGCGCCAGTTTGGGCAATTATTTGACTACAAACGACCTTATTTCAACAAATACCCCAATTTAAAGTGACTAGAGGAAAAATATATGATTGTAATTTTACGTTAGATTTTATATAGTAAAATGTCGCGATCAATATTTTAAACAAGATCATTATGTAAAAAAGGATTCGATTGGCGCCGATTTGCTATCGATTACTGCCTACGAGTAGAAGCCTTCATCATGATGAATCATGATGAAGGAGTGCGCGCGCTTTTTTCACTCAATTAAGCACTAAGCTGATTCTTTCATAATTCATCTTCCGTAGAATATCTGCGACTTCGGAAAACTTAAGATAACATACGTAATAAATACAGTAGAAACCGCTATGAAAGTGCACATTGACTACGCAAGAAAACTTTTTGCACTAATCCGGACATGATTCAATTCAAAAGTTGCACATGGGGCTTGCAAAACATGGGCACTTATTCGGTTTCCACTATACTTGCGTGTAATCGAAATACAAAGTATTCGAAAGAGCAAAAACACTGATAATATTTTGGACTTGAACTCACCAGCGGAAATACGAAAGCTAACAACTAATCTATTAACCCATCCTACCATTGCGTGCAATTATTGCCAAACGGTAGTGTGATAACAGCTAGACAATAATATGCTATGCGAACCGTGTTTTTGAAATATGTTAGCATTCTCGGCGATAATTGATAGAGCGAACAAAACTTAGTCCCTGATGCTTTAGACAGTGAACTTTCGCGTGATCCCACATTACTAATGGGCTTGTGATTGGTTGGCCCCTTAGTCGACATTCTTGGAGGAAGGCAATAAGTTTCAAGGTCACTGAGCAACTTAGCGAGGAGATGCTGCTGTATCGGGCTCTTCAATGTGCGACATTTGAGTGTGACAATTTTTGAGGCCGTTTTCTTCGTAGCAGCTTGGGGCAGGGGTAGCTTTCAGTTTCTGTGGTTCACTGCGAGGTCGTGGCCCTAAAGAGGGCCTTTTGGGTGGGTGCAGCTATTTTGATATCATAGTCGCCAATAAGTAGATCAATCGAGCGAAACTTGACGCCCAAGTGTGCTACGCGATCAAAACTAACGTTCTATGCTACTTAGCTCGTTCAACACTCCAAAAGAAAAAAATGCCAAACGAAATCGTGAAAAGTGCAATTTTCGAAGCAAAATTCCCTGCGAATGAGCGATGTACGTACAAAACGGATGCGTCCATTCGAATTACCAACCCAAATTACCCCTTAGTCGATCATTTATAGCGTCTGTAGACGTCTGCTTCCATGCGAAACATGTTGCTACTTGTGTGCACGGGACACATCTGCTCTAATCAAAAGACCCAATAGCGCGCCCTTCGGGCGCGCAAAAATGACCTTTTAAAGAAGTGATTGACGCAAATTAAAATTAAAAAGTGATCTCCCGAAGCGATTATTAAAAGAAATACGGTATTATGCTAAATTGCGGTCACTTTTAGATGCGTGCACTCGTGGAGAGCAATAAAAACATGGTAGCCTGGGCGGTCAGCTTTAACCACGAGGCGGACGGACACTTAGTGTGTTGCCAAGCGTCGAAAGGCGGCAGCTACTCCACCCAAGTGATAAGCATCCGTGGTCGCGACAGAAAAAGTCAGTTCCTTCCTTCAATCTTCAAGGAAAACTGCGGTTACCTCTAATCGAAATCAATATACCGTATATTACTTTCAGCTGCCTATGACAAGTTGGCTGCGAATCATAACTGTTTTCATTGTAATTAACTTACTGCTAAACAGCTTGTAATTGCTTGCTGAAAAGAATATACGGTGTATTTTTTTCAGCTGAGGTGACCGCAGCTCTCCTTTCAGAGATTTTAAATTTAAAATTTTCAGAGATTTTAAATAAACACCCCTTCTTTCAGCGACCGGCGCGACGTTTGTCATTTTCGACGGTGCGCTGAAGACCGCCGATCAAACAGTACAAGTGAACATTGTGGAGGACGGCGTGGCGATCAGGGTGCGTCCCGACGCGATGCAGACGCTCACTGAGCGGCTCAGTCGCGCCGAGGACATGAGCATTGAGGGCGGTGCTGATGGCGATACGGTGTCGATCGTATGGATCGATCGGATTACTTTTGTGCCACCCGGCGCCGTAGTCAGTCCCGTCGATAATCGCAGCTTGGAAGTACGTATTCTTTTTGCTTCAAACATCGAATCACCGCCGCCTTTTTTGGCCTAGGCTTAGGTATTTTACTCAGCTTATCCTAAGCTTAGGACAAGCTCACAGGCCTGTTTATCGTTAACGCTATTCGATGGTTTCAGTGTCCGAATGCACGCAATAAATACGATTGTCAACTATTTTTTAACGTTGTCAAATTGTATCTATGGCGTGGATATTGAAACAGAAACCGTTTTATCATTTAAACTGTAAAGAGGCTTTAACTGTGAACATAAAAGATAGAAAGTCTTTGCTACTTGCACCATTTTTCGCACCAGTTTTGAGCCAACTGACAAATTATCAAATTGGCCAACTGACAGTTTGTTTGCAGACGCAATACCGTTACGCCGTCGACCCAACGCGATTGGTCACTGCGACGGCGGCGATTCCGAACGCGAACAAGTGGGCGCTGCGTCTGGCGCAGGTGATCAACGTGGCGGATGGGCGTCTCGATGAGGCGGCCGAAAACAAAGTGGTCGCGCTCTGCGAACAGATTGGCATTCAACTCGCCACCACGCTCGCGCCGTTTGTCGGCATGCTTATCGCCAGAAATCAACGGTGCGTTGACGTCATTTTAATATGTTGACGTCACTTTTTAATTGCTGGCGTTATTTTTAATATTGATGTCACTTTTTAATTACTGATACCTCTCATCGAGTAGAAAGCGTAAAAGAGTTATTATTTCTTCGTCAATAACTGCGAAATCACAATTTTGTCTCGCATGAATCAGGTTCGCATGAGAAACGTTGGAAACGTCATCAGGGGAGGAATCATTACCGGAACACTGGATATATGAAATGCTTCAAATTTTGAGTTTCGCATTTTTTTGCTATCGTAAGCATATAACAGTACCATTCAGCTCATACTAATGAGCATTATGGTATTCTCTATGCTATATTATCACTGACGAAGAAATTATGACGGCAGGAAACTCGGGAGGGGAAGGACTAATGCGACCGCGTCGCTATGAAACGAGATAAAAGAATGCAAATAGAGACTGCAACGCATTTTGAGTTGAAATGTATAGTTTTTTGGCTTAGATCGGTGGTGCTGCGCGTACGGGTGGGACCGGACACTGCCGAATACGAAGCGGGTGCATGGATGGACGGCTTGGAAGATGAGCATTGTGCGTGGGTGGCCATGCTCGACGACCAACTCGTCGCCACCCTCTTCAACATCAGCGCCTACTTT
>NIUQ01001443.1:0-30438 GCA_002796945.1 Plectus sambesii | reverse complement strand
GCCCACCCAAGGGCTATCCTTCGTGGTAGGTCGTTTGAGGTCGCTCGCTGTCTTCTTTAAAATAACCCCCTGGTGACCTTTTTTTTGACCCACCCTGTATATTTTGATTCGCTTCATATTGCACTGTGCTCGACGTTTATTTACCATTTGTTTATATTCAACAGTTGTTTACACATCACAATTATGTGTTTGAAATTTGACATAAGTCTACTCCTGCAAAAAGGGTACTTCTGGCAATGCCATCAGCAAGTATCAGGCCGTTGAACCTTGACATAATAATATTGTACTCAAGTTTGGTATAGTTCCTCGGAATACACTAGATGCGCACATATTTTTCTCAACGATTTATTGAATACAGTCGAAAGCGGCTAAGTACACACCGCTTAACTGCACTCTCTAAATCGAGTTCATTGTTTTTCACTCCAGAAAAACTTTTTCATTGTTTTAATGAAGTTGTTCATTGAAAAAACAATGAAAAGATTCATTGAAAAATCAATAACGTACGTTGAAGTGCAAAACATTGGAATGATAATTACAATGAACTAGTTCATTAAAACAATGAATAATTCTTCTGGAGTGAAAACAATGAACTCGATTCAGAGAGCACATATTGGATAAGGGCACAAAATTATTTTGCTGGGTCGACCTGCACTTAGCCGGCATCGACTCTTTGTCGAAAAACCCACATCTATGTGTAACGAATCATATTTCTAAAGAAGTATCGAGTATTGAAAATTCATATACTTTGATCAAAAGTATGGTAGCGGAAATTTTTTTTCGATTTTGACTAGCACTTATAACATTACGACTCCGAAACTACATTTTGTAGTTTGCTAAAACTTTTCTCTAGTTTGTACCCTGACCATACCACGCGACGATAAACCCCTGCACCTGAGTACACTCATGTCATGTGGTATATTAAGACAGCGGCGCAAAGATGATGAGCAGGGTGCCGCGTGTATTTGCACACATCACTGGCGTAGCGTCGATATGTAATCTTGACAGATAAAAGGAGGGCTTTGAATGGCACCTAAGACGTAGGGACAAAACATGGTTCCGATTCTGTGCGGTGGATGGACAAGTAGTGAGTCAATATAGGTTCTAGCTTGAGGTTTGTGTAATGCTCCTCCCAACCTTACGTTTGGTTGTTTGAGCTTTGTTCTTTACTCAGGTGCTCTATATATTGTGTAAGTTAGTTCGTTTAAGCATTAAATACGTTGAAGTAGAATGTTAAATAGAACGGCTGGTCCGTTAGCTCTTCGATGTACTGTTGTCGGCGTCGAACGAAAACTTTATCTTGGCAATGCGTCCTTTATTACTCTTTATCAATTTAATCCATGTTTGATGGCTTGTGACTTCTTGCTCAGCGCCCCTTATAATGTCGTGAGCCAGGATGGGAACCGAATCACGGTCGAATTTTGCGAGCTAGCCGGGTTGCGTTGCCTGAAAAATTTGTAAAAATTTGTACGCACCCATCCGATGCAAATTTTTACTTATATTAGACCGGAATCCATAAATGCTTCTCATTCCGCGTCTGCCAAGGGATATTAGAAGTATATCTCATAATGTGTTACGCGCATTTCAGACGAGTTTGATCATCAAAGAGAATTTGGTCCTAAACACTAAGTTGTGAGAATGGCGCCCAACGAGCCTAACGAGCCAGCAGCAATAGACTCTGCTGCCGGACTTTTCGGCACTTCCGTCACTTTGCAATGCCTCGAAAGAAGGCTTCAGGAAGTCCTGAACACTTCGGCCACGTTCGGCCCAAAAGTTTCAACCGAGCAGTTTGGCTATGGTCTCGGATTTCTGTCGGTCATGCTGCGCCTGAAGCCTGACTGGCAAGGAGAAAAGACTGAAGAACTACCGAAGAGCCTTGCCGTCAAAATTCCTTCGTCTGTTACGATGGAAGCAGTTTCCAAGCAAGCTAATATGCAGGAAAAGTTCAAAGAAGGCTCGACAGAGTTTAACATGGACGACCTCCTTAAAACCTTCACTGGTGTTTTGCATTCGGTTTGTAATTTGATAACAGTTTGATGACGTACCAGATAAGACAGCGGTTGGTTAGTAGCCGCAGAGTTCGGGAAGAGCGAGCAATTTTGACAGAAAATCGTTATGGGAGTATTTGTTATTTAAGCCAGGGAAAGTGGAAATAAAAGCTAGATCTTCTGCAAGATGTGTTCAGATATTTATGTTGATCAATATTTCACATGGACAATTATTAATGCCAGCTGGGAAATTATCGCTTATGGTAATCAGACCCATATTTTAGGCACACGCTTCTGAAGCCTCCTTTTACAAAATGGTCAACAAAGACGCCCTAAAACTGAACGTACCCAAATGCTACCTAGCCGATCACTACGGAGCAAATGGCGAAAACGGACTTCTTATCATGGAAGATTTGGGCGCCATCGCCACGACGAAACCTGTTTACGAAACGCTATCTGTCGAATCAGTCAAAACCGTAAGCAAATAATAGATTCCTGCTTTTGTGACGTCCATCATCACTAAAGCACACATCTGTGAAGCTATGTACACATCCACCGTTGTACAGACATTGAAGAATCCAATGAGCAAACTTAATTTATTGTTCTAATATATCTTTTCCGTTTTGATAAAGATACTTTCCAAATCATATAGGACACTTTTCTATTCAAAGAGAATATTTACCATGTTAATTTGACTTGGAAATTTTCAGTTTTGATTTTGAAAATGTTTTCAGCAAAGTGAAATTTGTTTAACTACTACCAAAAATATAAATGATAAAATAATGGTGATTATTGAATAATGTATATGACACAGTAACATATTATTCTGATTAAGAATGAAATAACTCAGAAATTACAGGTACTGGATAATCTTGCCGAAGTGCACGCTTTCTCCCTACTGAACGATCAGTGGCTGTCGAATCCCGACCTCAAGATGACTTTCGGTAGATTTCAAAGGGAGAGCGGCAACAGTTTCAACCATATGGTTCGGACCTCACTGGAATTGCTAAAAAAGGACCATCCCGCCATTTTCGATCCTTTAATTGATCGTCTTACCGAAATGTGCAAGAAAGAACTGAACTTCGATTACATGGACACAGTGCACGAGAAGCTCGGTCTACCGCCCGTCATGACTCACGGCGATTTGTGGATAAACAACATGATGTGGCGGAAGACAGAGGATGGTAAAGGCTCTACCGGCGAACTGGCGGCCATCGTTGACTGGCAGGTATGAGTTATTAGACTCAAAGAAATGCGGCAGCACGCCTCACAAGCGACACTTTCAGTTGGTTCATCCAGGCTGCATAGGCGAAGACTTTGTGCGACTTCTGTGCAGTTCGGCGGGAACAGACGTCCGACGAGAGCACTTGGAAGAATTATTTGAGCATTACCATACCTCACTCAAGGCGAAATTGGGGAAAGAACCGCCTTTCACAGTTGCACAGATCATCAGCGCATATAAGCATCTATTCCGTTACGGTGTCCTTATGATACTTCCCATGTTTGGGGGCTTTGTGCAGGCTGAGTTGGGCATGATGGGCATTGAAAATATTGAACAGCGTAAGCAAGATGTGCTAATTCGCGCCAAGTGCCTGATCGATGATCTTTACGAAATTGAAGACGAACTCGCTGTAGAAAAAGCTTAGCTTACGCATGCTAGTAGTTCATGCAAATAAAGAGTCATTTGTTTTTTATACATGTTATCTTTTGTAAAATCCGTTCTCCGCATGAATTATGGCTCGCCCACTTTAACATTGGTATGCCCGCGGCATGTTCTATGAAAAGGGATTTTGAAATACCTTGAATCGAAGTGGTTGTAGGCCAGAAATTGTTTTGCATTATAGCTACGCTCATGTCTATAATGAATTCATGCCTTGTACCGTTTCCTCTGTTAATGCCGATTCGTGTTAGCTTATGAATCGATCTTTCAGTAGAGATAACTTCAGACAACATTACGTCCTTTAGGTTTAAGGATAGTTTATGATTACCTTTACTTTTATCAGTCAGCATTTTAACTATTCATAATGCATTTGCTGTTCTTTCTATTATTCGATGTCAAACATAACATTCTTTCAAATGCGTAATAACTTTCTGGCACGTATTCGATATATTATATTGTTACCGTCCTCTCCCTTGTTGGGAAACGATTTCCTTGCTGTCTCTAACTCATTTGCTTCCTATTCAATGTATGAAAAGTGATTTGAAGATTATATCGTGAATTCTAAAATGCGAATGTTAATAAAAATATTTTTTCATGCGACGACTTTCATCGATTAAGATGCCCATGACTTGAACATTGAATTTACGTTAAATAATATGGCGCTTGAAAAAATGATGGCGTAAATTGTAAATTATTGATAAGACAGGAAAAAGAATATGTTCTGTATTCTTATTCTAACCGTCTTATGCAGTAAGTGAGTTTTGTACTTACTTTCAGATTGCTAAATTGAAATATTCATTTTTGTCTATAAAATTTTAATTTTCAGTTCTCCTCTTTCACCTTAAACATTTTATTAAGCATTTTTTCATCTCAATATGCGGTACACACATACGACGTTATCGCAGACTACAAGAAGCAAAAAATAAAATTTTTCATTCAATATCGCTCAGGTTTAAAGAAATATATATTATAATACTGAATCTTACTCATATATTTATAGAGCGGCTTGAAAATATTTCGAGGAATGTTCGCCAACTCAGTAAAGTTCTGCGACAGTGTATTTTCTTGCATTTCGTTGCAGGATAAAGACTTCATCCGGAGGCACGTTCGTAATTGGATGAACAGAGTGGTGTGGTGATTTTATTATTAGCCATGGCTAAATCAAACCACAGTAAATGTTTACAGCGTGAAAGAACTTGTAAAAGTATTAACAAATAGAGGCGTTTTGAGTCTAAACTATAGCGGAATGTCCCCTCAACCATTTTCCCAATTTTTTCGCTACGTTTCCGACAGCCAACTGTTACAGCGCAACTAACGGTTGGAGACGCACACACACATACATAAATTGTCGTATAACGAGTCCCGAAACGACTGTTCCTGAAAAAACCGTAACTGTGTACGCATGACGAAAAGTGCGTTGTTTACAAAGTACGAAGAAGAAGAAACGAACCGGTCAGTTTCGCATAGAGCGACAGACGTTCGATTTATACGCCCGCTGATTTCTTTGTCAGTCCGGATTATTTTTCTGGCCGACGGCCAAACCAGCCTTTAACTAGTCTCATCGATTCGTCGCCAGCCTCAAAGATGAATGTGTCTTAGAACAAAAAAACGAAGCATAGTTCTCCAATAGAGGCGATCAACGAGCACCTTTGCTCTCGTTCTTCAGTACTTAACGTTTAGTTAAATGAAAGATGATATTATACGAGAATAGACGTCAAGAGTAGCTTAGGTGATTTGATGATGATCGTCGATATTGTGTCAGGTTATTCGTCAGCTCGTTCCTTTATATCATTAGTCAGCTATTAGTGCTCCGTGTTGCTTTATCTGTGATATCATTCAACGATGGTTTCATCTCGAACAAGCTATTTGTGCGCGATATTCATTGATAGTATGTTGTCACCATCATTCTACTGTATTTATATGGGTTCTCTAATCTCCGAACTCTATCAGACCTGTCAAACCATTTCGGCGCGGTTTCTCTTGCTGTTTTATGTCAACATGTGCATGCTATGAATCCCATTTCAGAGCGAAATTTGGAAGGGGGAATGGTGTTGATTTGAGAAGGAACACAGCGAAGCGAAAGTAATCAGTGAATAAATCGTAAAAAATTCCCGAGCGATTCTTCAAATGATGAATGCAACCAAGCTATTTTGGCGCTGTCCGTTCCACCAGACAAATGTGCTCGCCCGACTCAACGCTGTTGCAGCTACGATGCATTATTCAGCAAGTGCTGGGTAAGTTGACAAATTTTTAGTTAGTGAAATTTGCCACAATCATTCCGACATTGCACCTATATTCGACTCTTAATCGTACCAAAGACAGCGGAAACTGTGAGATGGCACATTGAGAAAGGTTAGGGATGGCACACTGTTCTATACGTCGCTTTTTGGCAATAACGTGTATTTAGCATCAAAACTCTTCAATTTCTCTCTGTTTTTGCTATCTGACTTAATAATTATTATTTTTGTGTTTTAAATGCACCACTTATTTGAACTGAATGCCATGCTGATGTGTCTTGTGGGATGAAGTTCACAACTTTGTTTCTTTTAGCGCCACGAAATTAAAGGAGCTCGGTACATTTGAGCAGTCGAAGCCGACATCGAGCGTTTACAACTCTGGCCAGGTACTGTCTGTTGACCAAGTAAATTACACGAGATCGGATGAACCGTAAGCGGGCGTCGTAAGTTTGGCGCTTCCTTCCCCTACAGTTGGACCCCTGGGGGAAGGGTTGAGAGCGGGTCTCGGGGGCAAATTTCACCAGTTAAGTCTACACCCCATTTGACCAAAGCTTAGTCAAAATTGATCGTCGCAAACGCTGAAAGTATTTTGATTGGTACTGAATAGTAAGGTGGATCGAACCGTTTGAGGGCTGTATTATCCCTCTAGATAGAATAACGCCGCCACTTGCCCTGCTGGTGTACACTTGTGATGGGAATATTTGTTTCAGCTTTTCCTCCACAAAGTTTTCGCCTACCGCGGCGTTGTTCTCTGCTCGGCGCCGTGCAAAGTCTACGAAAAGCCAAAGGGCGGCAACAAGTCCATTGAACAGTCGTACGTATTTTACATCTATTTCATATTGCCAGACAATTTTGCGTGCTATTTTTTAGACTTTCAAGTAAATAACGTTTGCCTCGTTGACAATTGTTTTCAATTTATTGCAGAAGCAACGAATAACTGAAGGGAGATTCTGTAAAAGCTCTAAATTTTTTTGATGAAATAATTAAATTTTGTAAAATGAGTATTAGATGCTTGAATTAGAGGCATAGACGGCGTATGATATCAGACTTGCATAAATAGAAACAAATAAACTTGCTGTGGAAAAGTGAACGAATTCAGAATGAATCCTTGATAATTCTGAGTGAAATTTCACCGATGGAGTTGTAATTTTCAAAGTATGTTCGACGCTGAATGCGAGCTCTTGCAGAGGAGATGGATCACTAGTCAGCTCGAGCACTTCGGGCCGTGAAGTGCAGCCGAACGGCGTTCCTTACTATCAAGTACTTATCCACAAAGGAGACTGGGACATCATGGTATCTAACTAGAATTATAATTTTTTCCCTACTGTAATACATTTAATCGTTTTATTTAACATCACGTAAATACGATATTTTCTATTTTGCATCTATAATGCGTTGTCTTTGCATCTTATGCGTGCAATTTGCAACGATTTACTGTCGCTTTCCCTACCATCTAAAATTTATGTATCTCGAAATTGACTGATCTCTCACTTACCGGTATAAACGATTTTGACGCTATCCTGCTTTCAGCGCTTTCCGTCGGATATGACGACGTATATTTTGGAATCGCCGGAGGGACCCCAGTGGGCGGCGTTGAACGGCGTCGATTATGTCAGTCATGAAGATGTACTGCCGTACTCTTCCTGCGAGAGCGAACCCATCGAACACGACCTCTTCCAAAAATTTGTCCAAGTGGCGCCCCAAGTCAGCGAGGATGGTGAGCTCCTTTGCTCGGCTAGGAATTATGAACATTGTAGTCAAAGTTTGCCAATCATTAACAAAAGAAAATTTTGAGAAAGGCATCATGCTTCGAAAGTCGACTGAGCTTCTTTATACCAATATACGCACGTAAAAAATTATAAAAAGCTGTCATACTGGATGAAAAACAGTGTTCAAGTCCCGAAAAGCGAGCTCATCTTAGTCAACTATGGTGCCTGATTTGATTTCGCATTACTGATCCAAAAGTAGCGACTATATATCCCTTTCAAAATTAAATGATTTAGTAGTACATTATTGCGCTGAATGAAGTTAACGGCTTCCACTTGATTTCCCAAGCAGAAATTACTCAACACGCAATATCAGGCATGTTTTTCAGGATTTGTCCGGTTAACCGGAACTGAATTGCTGCGTACGTGGATGAATAACAATCGAGTTTGGCTCACTCCTGTCGAGGTATTCAATTATTTTCCTTGTCGTACACTTCGGTCATTCATTTGATGCTCAATATTGCCAAGCGTTTCATATTACCGTAAGCGATCGCGTCTGTTTGCGAAGCTGGGGTGGGATGACTTTAATTGTTATGAAGAATATTATATCTCCTCCATCTTACCTCATCTGTTTTGTATACCTTTGTAATTTCATTGAAGTTTATTTTTAATATATATAGTCCATAATCACCGCATGGCTAATTTACGCGCTGCGCATGTACAGTTCAATCGTGCACCGACAATTTTAAAATGACGAAATGCTGCTGCGGCCGACAGTTTTGTCTTATGATCTCCGTCGCATCATTATCGAATGCTAATAATACGTTATTACGGAACATAAGCATAGTTTGAAGCAGAAATAAGATATGAATAATAGAAAAGGGAATTATTTCAAAAAGTATGCCTGTTTCAGGTTCACCGCAAGACCACAGAGGGCGTGCGCATCACAGCGATGTCGTTTTATTTGGGCACGATTGTGAAGCCGGATCGTTCGGTGATGCACGTGGTAAGTAGTTCTTCAAACAGCGAGCTAATATCAAACATTAGTAATTCATCTGAGAGAGAGCCATTATTTTTGTTCCGAGTACCTAGCGCTTCACTTTTATTTTCGACTCACGAGTAGGAAAATTTGAAAATTGCTCGGATTAACTGATATATAGTAGAATTCGAATAAGTACAACTCTTCGGCATCCAGTCGTAAGTTGCCTATTTCCAAGTTTTACTGCTTACCGTTGAAAATGCGAGTTAATTGCGTGGCGCGAATAATAGGCTGCTCATCAATATGCGGTTCTTTCAGTTTTGCCTAAATAATAAACGCATGCTTGACTCGTATCCTTCATTATGTAATCGCCTCACTTTTTCAGTGGCGCTACAACATTCGAATTGAGAACTTCAACCCGACAATGGTGATACTTCGCGAGCGTTGCTGGAAGGTGTTCAGTTTGACTGGCAATATGCAGACTTATCAAGGAGTTGGCGTCGTCGGCTTTGTGAGTGGCTACCACTTTTGCGATTTGAAGCAGTAAAAAACATTGAAAGAGGGCGTGCGCATCGATGGATGGGGATTAGGGTGGCAATGGAGAGTGACACCACTTCCTGCTAAAATATTACATAATGTTCTGTATAAGGCAAACGTTTTGGCTAAAGCGTGGCGCGATACCATTTGTCACACTTTTACGTTCAGGGAGTGGGACATTTTGGGGCGTTCTATCATCATAAGTGCACATCTCTTTGCCGAATGCAATATTAGTATTTTATTTTATTGCTAAAATAACAAGATTGGTTGAGTGGCAGCTAAGCAGCAAGCTCTTGTTCTATTCCCTGTTTCATTTTAGTGTCCTGTATTGTCGTCGCAACAGCCAGCTTTCCAGTACAGCAGTCATATTCAACTCGAAAGTCCAAAAGGAGGACACATGTGGTAAGAAAGTTGTTATCTACCATTTTATATACCAAATTGAGACCTATCACTATCATGCGATAATTTTCGATTATGACGCCCTATCCCCAACAGAATGGAAGATTTTAAGTCGGTTTTGAAGGGCTGTTTCCATTGTTTCCATATTATGCAATAGTCTCTTTCCTAAATGCCCCTCGTTGATATACGGTGGTGGTAGCTGTCGATTTGGTGTGGCAGGCATAGCGTTCTTTGAATGATTGACTGAAAGGTGTATTGACTTGAGAACGGCGCGAATTTTGCAAAAGTTTTTGCGCGATGTTATCGATTCAAAAGTGTCATTATGAAGCGCTTTCATTGCCGCTTAAAGCTAATCTAGGATACTCTTAAAATGTGACTACTTAGCGTACATTATTAAATTCACATAATTTGGTTCCCAGTATAAATACCGTGGTAAATAATTGACCGGTGGATTTTGACTGGTATTAGCGATTTATCTTTATTAGCAATGTTTGCTCTGTACAAAATATTGGTGGCCAAAAATTCGGGATCGGCCATAACGACTGCTATAAGTGGATTATCGTTACAAGCAAAGCTACTGTAAACAATTTCTACTTTATGTTATAACAGACTAGATGTACCAAATTTGTGAGTCGTCTCCTTAATTTCTTAAAGATTACTCTGCAGATAGTAAGTACGCGCGCACTCGCTAACAAAGAAAGACGTGTCACGCAATGAACTTAATTAGCCTCCGCATTGCCACCGAGCAGTTAAACCATCTGAAGCGATCAAAATAAACCTATAGAATGCTTTTACTTATCCGTCTTACAACTCGAGGTCTTAATCGCACTGCTATCACTGAGCGAGACACACTTCATTATTACATTTACAGCTGTATTCTTGAAGTTGAACATACGAAGTTTATTTATCATTAATTAGTTTCATTGGGTGGGGTTTTAGTGGTTCGGGTCATTGGTTTAGTATTATCGCTGTTCTCGACTCTTCGCTATCAAAAAACAATCAGCTGTGTTGATCTAGTTGAAATTTGTATCACAGGCCGGATTGCTCAAGATTTTAGCGTTTGTACCCTAATCCCAATCTAAACCATACGCTGCCGTATTTGCGTTCAAAGTTGGGTAGATTTTTAGTCCCATTGAACGACGGTAGTCATTGAAGTTGTTTGGGTTCAACGTGCTCAAGTGCATTCATTTGTATCCGAGGCTGAATATTATGTACTCTTTAATAGGCAGTATGTAGTCATTCCACAGATAAATCTTTTGCTCACTGATCGTTGAAACCCTTATGTAGTTGAAATGTAGTCGAAGCGTATTCCTTTGCAGATGTTTGTAGTCTAAATGTAGTCAAAGTGTTGGTTTTCGTAGTTGTTTGTAGTCGGAATGTAGTCTGAATGTAGCCGTTTGTACGTGTTTGTAGTCAATAGTGATCAGGAAGTGAAAATTTGGACTCAGAAGTGAACGCTGAAATGAACTCTGCTTCGCGTTTTGTAGTCGCAAGCAGCGGAAGTAGCATCATTTCTAATCAATAATGGCCTCTGAGATCGCATCAGTAGCCGCTGTCAATCTTGCCGCGTGTTGCTAAATCTGTCGCATAGAGGCCGTCAAAATACATTTGAAGTTTATTGACGTCATGATAACAGCTGTTTTTCGCGTCGGAAAGCGAAGAGTGAACTTTTTCGAACGTTACTAAAATACAAATGAGGCATGTAGAAGTGAATCGCAGATGTGTGGATATATCGTTTGAAGAATTCGTGCTTGAATGTCGCGCTGCCCATCCGATGCGTCCAATCGTCAATTCGTGTCTTCCACCATTGCTTTTATCAAGTGAACGATCCCATTAGCGTGATGGGTCGTAATCTTGGATCATTACTGTTGTCATTAGTGAATAAGGCCACAGGAGTATTCGACTGAAGTCAATGCGAGACGCGCAAGAGCAAATCAGAAAACATTATGCAAAGTTATCAATCGCTTTCACATATTAATTGCGTGTTCGAAATAGAATTTTTGTGATGTGTGCAAAGTTGTCTGCATTTCAGGGGTACATTCAAGATGGAACGGCAGAACGGAACGTTCTTCGATGCCGAAATTCCCAGTTTTGTGTTGGATGGGAAACGCGACCTTCCGAATCCGTAAAGCGAACGATGCATGTCGAATACTGTTTGGTTTCAACTTTTGATTCACCACTCGATGTATATTCGAACTGTTGAAAGTTGCGCAGCTTATATTGGGGCCGTTCATCGTTGCGCATCGCCAATTATTTGGAAGGAATTTAGAGCCTATGACGGCATACATTCGATTTAGTGTAATAATAGAAAAGGGGCGTGGGAATCGTACGAACACAGGCGTTGCGCAATATCCGAATGACCTAATAACCGCGTGTAACTGACATTGTTTTGAGAGGCTTCGCTTAAGAAGATGTGCTTCATATCATTGCATAGTTGCATTAGTAAATAGCGAATGTGGCAAAGTTTTACTGTGGCAAACGCTAGACTCTGCACCAAAAGCGGACAAGTAGAAGAAAACGATATTCGTGCAGCATTCATAGGCAAGACCACTTATTCACTTAACCGGGCATAAGCCTCACAAAATAGCACTTTCGAAATATTCTCTCTAAGTAGATCGAAAATTAAGCATTAGAACTTCTGCAACACAAATAATATAGACTATAAGCAACAAGACAACCCATAGTGAAACAAGATTACTATTCTCGGACGACCTCCGCTGACCGAAATTGTTGGCCTTTGACAAAGGGTAAAAGCGCAACATTAACAACAACACTTCAACAATGTAAAATTTTCTGTAGCGGCAGTGAGGTCATAACAGTTTTTTTCCTAAGTTTCTAATCTGGAAAGAGACTAGTCCAAACAGTTTGTACTACCCCCTTTTAGTCCGACAAATAAGAGCATCTATGCGACCGAATCCAAGTTCACCCACTGGTTGAGCAGCTGCTGAGTTTTATCGTAGTTCACCAACCGAAATTCAATCTGAAATCGAAGCATATGAAATGCGATAGTTTTATATTCTCGCAAAACAATTAAACGATAGAAGGTATTTGGAAATTTCACGTCAGCGTCTATAGTTCATGCGTTAATTTACAAAATGTAGAGATTTTAAGTTATGAATATTGCCAATCTTTAAGAAAACTTCTGTTCCTAAAATCTTGGATTCAACATCCTAGAATCTAGATCCTAAAATTCACGGAAAATCATTTACACCACCAACCTGGCCGAGTACAGGGGTTTTGGCGAAAAAGCCGTAATTGGTCGCGTCCTTGACTTGGAAGAGCAGAAGGTAATTGTGCAAGTCGTTGTAGTGGACATCAAATTCGAATCTGAAAATAAGGCCCTATTATAATTGAATTGCGATTGATAGTGAAAATTTGGCAAATGAACGCAAATCAATAAACTAGTGAGAATGTGCTTTAAGGCAGAATATACTAATGTTATTGGGCCGGTTCCATAATCGTTTCCTAAAGTTATGCAATTCATAGCGATACTCAGCGCTATGCTTCATAATGGGCTTAAGTAATGCATAACTTAAGAATGACTTATGAAACGATTATGGAACCGGCCCATTATTATATTCACTAAGACATCCAAAGACTTCAGGTACAAAGCTGACTATAACTAAATACAACTGTCTATAGCTATAACAATAATTGGCTATAACTAGAATAATAAAAATAGAGTGTAGCTATAACGGTCTATAAATACAGCTGTAGCGGACAATAACTAAATGAATATTATAATAATTGTCTATAATCATGCTGATAACGAAGTAACTCACTGAGAGTCATAGACGGGATTCAACGAATTCGTGACGATCGGTGTCTTCATCTTGGCCTTCTGCGTTCCGTCGGTAGTCATCAACTTTACCGAGACGTAAGGATCAGCAGAGCCGTGACTGTCCACCGAGTGCAATTCACTGAAACCGATTAATTGTCTTCCATAAACAATAGCATTTACAGGGTGAGGCAAAAGTTCCGCGGATTTTTCAAAGAAAAGTTATTTCTCTAAGAATATTTTGCCAAATTTTCACTGTGCATCAATGCTGAGTGTGGCCACTTTGAACAAAAGAGATAAGAAAATTCTATTTCTTGTTGTAATATGAGAACGCTGTTATTGTTATTAAAAGACTTGAAATATTAACAATATATATGACCTTGAGAAAAAAACCGCGGGAACTTTTGTCCCACCCTGTAATAGCCTTTAGGTTCCAGAATGATTGAACATTTTACTATTTCCGGTTTCTTCACTAACCACCACGACAGTGGCTGGCAAGGTTTGTTTTTACTGATTGAAAATTATGTTCATAGTTATATAGTGCGATAAAGTTGATGATAAAATGAACTGAGAAAAAGGGGCGCAAACTTACACGATTCTATCGACGAGAACGACGAGGTGGTTGGTTTGAAAGCTATAGCGGAGTCCCATGCAGAGCTTTCCAGCGCATGCAGGAACGACGTCGCTGAAAATAATTTCAAATGATTATAAACTTAGGGGACGACTTTGTCAGAATATTTCACATCTACTTAACGTGTAATTTTCCGCCTCCGTTTGACGAACAAATTCCTCAGGCCGAAGCGATGTGTTTAACAAAATTACTTATGTAACAAAAATACTGCTTTTGATACTTGTTATAGGAGCGGCGTAGGGGGTAATGTTTTGATTACTAGCCCGTCCGATTTGCGTTTTATGGCCTGCATAAATATAAATATAGTACTCCACATAAATCTACTTAGTGCAAGAAGCAACCTTTAACAATAAAGAAATCATATAATTCGTTCTAAATTTCACAGGGACAAGCAGTCAGAAAGTCTCTCATGCCTGACAAAAGAACTGGCTTATGCACACGAAACTGAGTGAATACTCGAATTAACCAAACAAATGTGTCATCTACTGCACAAAAGTAATTGCCAACCGAAGATATTATCGAGGTGGACAAGTATACGACTTCAACAAAGACGTCCCCAAATTTGCTTGAAATATTGTCTTTTATTTTAGTTCATGCAAAGGCTGCTACTTCCACTTACCAAATGTGATGAATGTACGAAACAATTTTCAGTGACCGTAAAACGGAAAATGGACGGGTCAGTAGGCTTCAATGCGTTCAACTGAGCCGCATGTAACGAAAAAAACAAAATCAGTATCCACGCTATCACTAACTTTCCATTCGCCCGAGCAATTCGATCGTCTGCCTGCCCGTATTCAAAAGGCCAGAAGAGCGTGCAAACCTCCTTAATACGCCCTCCCAGCTGATAAAAGCAACAGGAAACAAAAGGAAAAAGTGGCAAATCATACTTGTCTTTGCTACGGCGGTGGGCTTTGCCGCGGAAGCGGTCGATGAAGCTGCGATCAGTGCGGATGCTCTGACTATCGCTCTGCATGGAGTCGACTGAGCCGAGCTTTAATTTCTCCCCTTCGTAGCGCAACACGAGCTCCGGGTTCGGCGCCGACTCCATCCGGTCCTTCGTCTTCGTGTCTTCCACCACTTGCACGTCGCCATTCGCTGCAATTAGGAATACAGTAAAGTTTGCTTACACCGGTACAGTGGAAACCGGTTAAGTGTTTTTCGACCAGACAAGATAATTTTGCGCATTAATCCAGTTCGTGCACTTATGCAGACATATTTCAATACAATATTTGCATACGAGGCTTGCAAATCATGTGCACCTATCTGATTTACACTGTATTTGTGGGACCAACCAAAATTACCGCTATAAGCAAATTCTACTGTACTATCGCCAGACTACCGATCAAGCCGCCCTTCACATGGTCGGTCCTTCCACTTTTCGATTCATTCGCTTCAATATTCATTTCAGTTTCACTATGCAAATCTCGAGTACATACGTGAGAATGCTTGAGGATTCCAAAAAATCTCCTCTATATGCGTCACTTCAATAATGCAGCATAAAGGAATTACATTCTCTTTTAATCGGGTTTGACTGCATTCGCCTTAATTTTTACACCGAATATATCCATGTATTCATCAAATTATGTTCAGAGCAGCTCACTTTACAGTAGCGTACACATTACCAACGTTAAAGTAGGAAGAAAGAATGCAACACATAGATTAAGTGAAAGCTGTCGCACACAGAAACAAATAAAAACCGAAAATTATTTTTACCGCTGGGTGCCAGTCGCGTTGTAGTCTTGGCTCCCAGTTTACTGGCGAAAATTGGCGATAAAATATCGGTAACGTGGTCGGCATGAAAGTCTGCCGCCTGTTGGCCGTGTCGGAACGCCTATAACGAACAAAAATTGCGTTAACATTGCCCAACATCTATATACCATCGAACACCTTGTTATCATTCGACTATCACTATTAGCCTTAGAAGAATACAACGGTGATTTAATAGCTATATGCAGCTGTATAATGATATGAACTTTATGTATTCAAAATATGATCAATGACTACAAGCAGCGCTCAAACTTATTTAATAATCACCGTAGAAATTGCTCTAAATATAATACTGTATAGATGAGACATTCCACTCAACGCAAGTATATGACCAAGAAGAATATGCAGAGCAAATGTTTTGGAATGAGCTGGAATACTATCACAAAAAGGTTCAAAAGCGTCACGTAGGTAGAAACCCGACACAGATTTGGATGGATGCACATAAGCTCAGGAAGCAATATAACACCGAATTAGGCGCATTTTTGTGAACGCTTTCAGATGAATCTCAAACAGAGATTGATACGAGATCATATCAGCAATCAGCATCACACAGTGATTACTATCACAAGCACGAGTATAAGCAAAATCCACAAATATTCACTAATTTCCATTCGACCTACCACACTCACAGCAGTTACAGTGAAAGAACAGTAAGTGTGACTGATGTTAATGTAAACAACTGCATCACCTACTTAATCAATTATTGAACATTACAGCTATCAATTATTTCTAGATTTACACGCTGCATGCGATGAGATTCTGTCGATTATAACAATAACAACAATAAGTTAAAATTAATGGAAGCCAAAATGGGCCGACGTTTGCAACTTTTCCTTCTAAACGCAAAAATTCACCGAATTTTCAAATCATATGGGATACATTTTTGCGTTTGCAATAAGAATGTACCGCTTGGTTTAAAAAATGATCAATTTAAAGTAAAAATGGTCTATCTATGAGCAAGAAATGTTAACTAAATGATTCTAATGCGCATTATAGATAGCAGTCGCCTCGCGGACATATCACCCATTAATCATTGTGCGAGTACTAATCTTCAGGAGTCGTGGCGCCGAACAGCAGTGCCTACAAATCAAGATTCGCTCTCCACTTTGCATCCACAGAGAGCCATTAAATGCATCCAAAGATTTTCAAAGCTTGCTCGATTAGTCTAATCGAAAGGAACAGTGGAATAAGCGGCAGAATATAACGATAAGGTGAAAAATGGCAAGACAAAAGGATAAAGCAATCTCGTAAGCTGTGCGCATTGAGGAAACATGCAAAACACATATAGTTCAAAGCATTGATATATCTTTTATGAGTTAGGTGTCGTCATCAATTTCGTTATTGTATAACAACGACACTCTATCTCAATGAAGTGTTAGTGTATATTGTACCAACGATCTCAATGGCATGTACTAAACTCACTGACTTCATGCTTCGCTACATTTTTCAAAATTATGAATAAGCTGTTTGTTATTTAACATGTTCGAGGTTTTTGAATCAGCAAACGTATCACACTATTCCGAAGAAAGCGTGTAGCAGAAAAATTATATAATGATATCGTGGAATTGCAAAATCATCCCATAAAAGATAACTGCAGTGCAGATCGGTAGCGGGGCAAGCAAATGTTCAAGTTCTGGGCACTTTTTTGATAATATTCATTCTCTAATATTTTCATACATCGTGCAGAATGTGCAGGGAAATCATAATGTTTTCTGCATGACAGCATGAAGGTATTGGGCTGGTTTCACATCGCGTACTTTAGCTAAAGTCGGACTTAACGCAATGATAAAGGATAGGCCTTAAGTCCGACTTTAGCTAAAGTACGCGATGTGAAACCCACCCATTAGCAATCAAATATTCCCGGAAAAAATATCCCCGGCTCAACTACAACACTATAGGTAATCGATCGTGGGATCTAATGGCTATTGTTTCATATGGTTTCAACTGTAATTTACTGATATCTGCATGCATCAGAACAAGGGATCCCCAATCGTCATTCACGTCGTTCGCATATGCGCAGGAAGCAACCATAAAAATAGGATTGACCAGAGTTACTGTGAGTCGCCACGATGCACCAGTTCGGCACTAATCACCAAGAATAACTAAGAAAATACTTTCGCATTTTCGATAAGGGGTCGCAAAAATGTGAACGATGACATAAGAAAACTCTGCTCAGCCCCAAGTAGTAAATAACTTAATAATGCGCCAAGTATGTATACTCGCAAGTTTGCAACGAGAAGTAAGATTATGGTAAAAATATACCGTAGTACTCAAGAACTGAATCAGGCAAGCTGCTCTACCATTTTTGCATAAGAATTTGGTATACTAAGCATCCTCTAACTATCCATTCTGGCTGCCATGTAAACCTAAGATACGAATGTAAGTGAAATTTTCCATTTATTTCCTTCCTGCTGGCCAATGAACTGCGAGTACACAAATGAAGCGCTAAACGCAAGCGTAAAGAACAAGCCATAGGACTTACGCGTAGTCGGATGGTCACGACGATAGGACTCTGGCGCACGCCTTGAGTCAGGGGAAACGTGGTCTGGTAGTATTCCATCCTCGGCTCAGCCAGCAGCGCCTTCAGTGGCAGTATAAATTCGCCCAGGCTGCGCTTTGTGCCGTCGTCACGCGCCTGTAAGCATTCAGCATGACGCTTGTACGCTAATTGGCGACTGTTTATTGTTTCTCTATATTGCCGCTTATTATTGATTCATAGATTAGCTATACTAGTGTAAATAAATGATAACAGCCCTGTATTATCTAATCTCTACTTAAAAGATTATGTATCGCATTACTCTTAACTTTTAGCTCACTTCGCCGACGCATGGACAGTTTTGAGGTAATGCGAAATAATAAGTGTACACTAACCCGTCAAAAGTGCGTTTTATTTTTACCAAAAATGATGATGAATTTCGAAGATTTAATTGTAGTGAGTTAGCATTATAACTATACATATATAATAACATTATAAGAAAAGAAAAATATCACATGTAACAGAAACATTTAGTAAATCATAAAATGTACCAGACATTAGAAATGACAAAACCTTAAACAGAGAATAAACTTTCCGTCAGAATATCGAAGAGAAAGGCCCCTTGGCGTTAAAAATTTAACGTGAATCAATATCTTACCTCAATCTTGAGCTCCTGTCCTTCAGGGTGCTTCACGAAGAACATAAATTTGCTCTGGTAAAGCGGATTGACAGTCTTGACCTTCACAGGCGTCCGTTGGGTCTCTTTGCCAAGTGTCACTTCGATCAGCGGACTCGGCTCCAATTTCGCTTTCGGATACTGAAAATGACCAAATAGACAAGCGGAAATCTAAGCCTAAGCCAATGCAGGAAGGATTTTCAAAAAAGCTCGCTATTAGGTTGTCCGAAAGTTCTCCTCAAAAAACTTCTCCTTTTCATATAACGCTATCGAAGTTTTTAAAAAGATTTCTCGAACAACCAAATAAATCCAGGAACTTCAAATAAATAGCTTCAAGGGTCGACAGCACTTCTTTATATCAGTTAATGCGCGTAAAAACAAAGAAACGACTGCCATTCCTAGTGAAATACGCTGTTTTCGCACCGAAAAGCGAGCTCCCTTTTGCCAGCTATGAAATCTGGCAAGATTTCTTGTCACTGATCTAAGCATTTTGACTACTTTGACTATAAGTGAGTATGAGGCCAAAAACGAACAGGCAAGTCGGACGCATTGTCGATGAAGACCATGAGAAGAGCGGGGTGAATGGGTTTGTCGGACTTCATCCACTCGGATTCCCACTCCTGCTTCTCCAAGTCCTGTATGTCCGTCGTCAGATTCATCCAGTGGAGATTGCAGTGCAAATCGCCATGTTTACAACCCTCCAGAGGGTACCACTGAAACATGAGCGAATGAATATATTCGTCTTGCACAGTTATAGCTCGCGATTCGCGGAAAATCGCATGAAAGAAAATCAAACAGATAACGATAATATTGTTCAAAGGAGACAGCAACGAAGTAGAAGACAGTTTGATTTCGGAGGCTGCTGTTGAGTTACGAACAAAGAGAGAAAGAGAGGCATAATAGAACAAAAATAATTTCTAGCAATTTCGCTTTTTAACGGTAATTCGCTTTTAGTGGTCATGTTTAGCCGGTCACGAATTTTCGACCTCCTATGTGTTGCTCAACGTAAAAAACGTTTATAACACTAATCGCCTATACCAATCAACATCAACCAGTTTACGGATATAAACGATTTCCACAGTACCTTATCGAGGGTTCCTCGTTTTCTGACGTCATCCAGGTCGATGGTAAGTCGGCCGAGCTCCTCGTCGGCGCTGGCCGTGTCCTCGTCGAAAAGTTCGATGCGAAGCTTCTGCCCATCCGCCTGATCAACCACCGCCTCGAAGAACTCGTTCCACGTCGGATTCAGGTTGTTATCGATCGTGCGCGTCTTGAAGAACTGAGAACCGACTGTAACAAGAATAATTGTGGTTAAGCGGTCAAGAGAGCAGCGGTTAAACCCTGTAGTATTTTCTTCAAACCAATTAGTCATCGCTCACTAATACACTACACAATCAACATTTCTCGATCAGTAACAAGAGATGGAAGATTGGATAAGGCAAAACAAATCTACAGTCGATAGCGCTTCTTTCTATCAATTTATGCTATCAATTTACGCACGTAACATCCAAGAAACGACTATCTTTCTTGGGGAAAAACGGTGTTTTTTGCACCGAAAAGCGAGCAGATCTTTGCTAAATAAATTACCTAGCGAGGTTTCTTCTAACTGATCGAAAAGCGTTGACTATACAATTAATTACCTTGAATTTCAGCGTACGGATCGCTTTTTCCTTTTTTGATGAAGGAAATGTCGCGGTTCTCCAGATTCTTGGCCTCAACGATGTGAATTCGAATGACACCCTAAAAATAGTGCATCAATCGACGCAAAAAACAGCCTTAAAAAGCGTAACATTGTTTAGAGTCACTGCTTCAATTAGTCTTTGAGGACGCGCTTGAAGAAAAAGTGCCACAAAAATTTGGTTACTGCGTCATAAAATTATGGATAAAAGATTATAGCTTATTTACGACGCAGGTGCAAAATTTCGCAAATCCATTCATTAACCTCGCAGCGAAACATCTTCGAACGAATGAAATCATGAAAGTGAAATAACTAGGAATCATGACCTATACTCTATCATTCGCCTTATATCATCAAAGCAAACGACTATAACCACCTAGTGCAAAGCAAATAATTCAACCTTGCCCTCCCTGTGGCGTTTCAAAGACGGCGCTAATCAACAGCCGTGAAAGTACTTAAAAGATGCTAAAGCGAGAAAATAAACTGACGTCTGGTTCGGGGAAGTAGAGTTTGGTGACGTCAACGTTCGGAGCGAGGGGGATGACGATCTCGTTGGGCAACACGCAGATGTTGGCCACCTGCTGGTTGATGATCGACCGAATGGCCGTCAAGAGACCCGGCAACTCCACCATCTCTCCCATTCCCGTCAGGTTGAAGTCAATCTTCTGCAATCATTTCGCTCATCATCCAGTTCACATCGAAATCATTTTCATATTACAGTAAAGACTGAATAAGTGCAAATAGACCCGGCAAGAAAAATGTGTGTACGTATCTGGTTTTGACTGTATTAGGTTGTTTAAAAAGACTTTTTAAAAACTTCCTCTCATTTTTGAATAAAGCTATGGAAGTTTCTGAAACGACTTTTCGAACAACCTAGCAAAACCGATTAGACACAGTTGCGACCGGCGAATACTGCTTGAAAGTATTGCACTGTTTCAGAAAATTATTGCATGCATACGCTAAATTTGTTACACCTTGTGATGACGAAAAGTGTTGCATAATTTTGGTAAGTAATAGATATGATGCTTTAGTTCGCTTTAGACTTGGAAAATGCTTGGAAATATCATACGAATATCATAAAATACATTAGTCATTCTTTGCTTATTTGCATTACGAAATCGAGAATTTTTTACGTATTTTTTCGACACCTTAAGAAAAGCTCGAGACGACATATAACGTCCATCATCTATGAATCATCTCAATTTGCTGAATCGCTTAGTCAAAGGGTTGGCGATGATAAACAAATGTGAAGAAAGAAGAAGGCGTGAACAAACCGGATTTTCCAAAAAGAATGCAGACACTCCGCCGACCATCGGTGGATAAGGAAGTAACGGCTTGAGAACGGCACGCAGTTTACCCGAGAACTGCAAAGCAAATGCAAATGGGAACGTTTAAATGGCTGACAGTATTCATAAAATAAGTTAAAACAAACGACGATGTTAAAAATAAACCTGCTTCATAAATTTTACCTCAATTTAATACTCATTATTGGTAAATAACCAACTCTATTAACAACATTATTGAAATAAACTAATCAAGCTACGAGTAAAGTCACCGCTATGCCAATAAACGAAATGATATGCGTAATTTTGACGAACAACTTTCATTTATGCATCTGCAGCTTTGCAACCGCCAAAATACATAATTACAAGTTGATATAGAAAATATAGTAAGATAGTATAGACAAGAAGAGGACCCGCTCTTATGGCAAAGAATTGGTGCTTTGCTTCTACCAATAATTTTAGCTGGTTCCCCAAGTACCGCTATAAGCAAATTTCAACATACCACCATTTCGTTGAGTCCGCCTTTAAAACCAGCAACTCCCACGGTGAACTCGCAATCGCCGGCATACCCGACGTCCATGTCAACGATGATGCGGTCGCGGCCAACGTTGTGCGTATATACCTGAAATACAATGGCAATGAAATCACGAACAAATACCACTTATAAATCGATTTCATTCACAAGAAATATTGTAATCCACACAGAAATGAGTGATGCGCACAAATTTTTCAGCTTGGGGAGAAAAATCAATAGTTTGTTATGTTCTCACGAGTATAGAGTAATATTTTGCGTGAACATTACAAATTATTGACTTTTTCGCCGCACGTCGCGTTTGGATGTGAAGAGCGGTAAGCAAAAGATATTTTTGACCAAAGAGAAACATTTTTTTAAACTATCCTTTATACACGTTTTATCGAAAAATTATTATAACTTGTAGACAAGGCGCAGCAAAGGTTACCGAAATAAAAGATTACACGACTAGACGTGGAGCAAAACACTCCAAGCATTATTCAATTTTCGTGATTGAAATGAAATAAATGAATGTAAAACAAGCAATAGATGACCTTAATGCCGCCGACTCGACAAGGAATATCGCCCATATCCATCTGGAGGAACTTGAACGACTTCAACGGGCCAGGCATCTGCGCCCTCACTTGAGGCTCGATCACCTCCCGAAGAAATACTTTGGTATACTCCCCCACGTACGGCCACAGTTGCAGTATCACCTGAACAACAAGAAATTAGCAACATACAAAATACACGGGATTGCATTCAATTTGAACGCGGAGTTGACAAAATGGAATGCGAATGTGATGAATCTTAATGCAAAAGTGATAAAATTATATATGATGAGAGAGAACCTGAAGTCGAACAAGTAAAGTCGCAGTACCTTGTTGATCCACTCGACGCGTTCGGTGTCGGGGAACTGAACCCAGGCGGGAAGGTCTTGAAGTTGGGCGAGGATGACTTCCTTTTCTTGCGTGGCAGCTTGGCGCAGAGCCATAAGGCGCTGTTCGCGAGCGCGCCACATGGTACTTTTCAGGAAGTTGAGGCCGACGAGGATGACAATCCACGCCACCGAGTAGTTGAACCTTCCTAGCATGTAGCACGTCGCCATTAGCATCGCGCCGCCGATCAACGGCACAAGATAAGAAGTCACCGCCATTCTCTTATGGACGCTGTTCTGATGCTCGTTTGTCGTTCGTCTTTATTTTTCGCCTCAAAGTTTATATTCATCATTCATTGCGAAAGATGAGTAGTGATGTGCGATAAACGCGCGCGAACGAATTCTACTTCCTCCTTTTGCACTTACAAAAACTTGTCAACAACAACTGCTACTGAATATGGAAAATACTAGTAATTATATCCCTTCAGGGTCTACAATGCGATCCTCCTTCAACGAACTCTATTGATGACGCGATAAGTCGGGTGCAATGAAACGCGATTACATTTCAAGCTGCCGTCAGCACATTAACTGTTCAAATAAAACCATAAAACATAACCCTACAAACTCTGTGTCCATGCGGCTCTATGAAGAGTTTAGTATAATGCATACTGTACGCTAGCGTATAACTTTTGAAATAAAAAGACTTTGAAAATAAAGATAGGCGTGCATACAGGATAACGAATGGTGAAATGCGCAAACTGGCGCTGAATGATATGCTAAAGGTAAACATCGTTTTCTGACACAGCGGCGCGCACCAACAATCGAATGAAACGGCTCGACACATACGGAGACGACGTCTACAGCCAGCGACTACCACTCGCTCACTACTGAACCGGCGCGCCATTGCAAAAGATCAATAGCGAAATGTGTAATAGACCGCTCCACCTCCTCAGCAGATCGTCACCACGCCCGATGCACCTTTTTGTATCGCTATACAAATATTGTTGAACTCGAGTACAAGAGACCTTCGTATCAGACAATGATACAAGATAGCGAATGGACTTTACTTTAGCTAGTGCAAATTTGAAGGGATATATCCAAAATCTCAAGAGATTAATGTCATGCGATTAAAGACGCGAGTCACAAAGGTTTTTTTGCTAAAGTATCCCCGCTTTCATTCGTAAAACTATTATAGCATTGAGTCAAAAAGAATCTTCGATAATGATCGTCTTTTGATGGATATTTCAACAAAACTGCGTACAAAACATAGGTCGGGTCGCGCGAGGCAAATGTCACTGATGCATGTAACCGACTAATTTACAAAATTATAGGATTTGCCCGCATCTTTGCCATTTTAATGACAGAGCAGAGTTGGATACGCCAAAAATTTGTCCCTCCCAAAATACAACAAAGCTCAACATTTCTATTAGAGGGTTAAACTATATGCGCCCAACCTTTGACTATGTTTGTTCTGGAATTGATTCCGAGGATTTATTAAAATTAGGACATTCCTGTGAAGCTCACTCATCGCCTGAGAGCCTTCTGCAAGAGGCCATTTTATTTAGCACACTTTGCATCAATCTGTGTAAGCGCTTCAAAAATTAATCAGTTTTTTGCAAATTTACATGTCTATAGCGTCAAAATGAATGCTACGCTAACCAGAGGATTGATAAGCTTCCTTTCTGCGAGGGCAGTAATAAAAAGAAGACTCAATGCTCTCTTGAAATTGCCTTCAACATTACTCACGTTTCATATACTTTCTCTTATCGTTTTCTTTGCTAGTCTAGTGTTTGTAACGCGTATCAATATGTATCAACATATGTAACGCGTGCAACTCACAGATATGTATTACTCTATACAGGTCTTTTGGTCCACTAGGTTATATTTGATAACTTAGCCAGCAATAAACAAACAAACATGTACTACATGGCGTGATGCAAAGGGAACGTCAACCTCAGTAAGCTGGGGACAAAAAGGATGATCTTGTATACAAATAGGCTCAGATAAAGACTTATTCTGATCTCCGATGCAATCTTATATTCGACTATTACCCAATCGTACTCAGCCGTCGACTCTATCGCTATCGCGCATTCTTTAAACCTATTTGCCAGAAAACCCTGTCGGTGAAGATTACTCGATTAATAAGTGTACTAAAATCTTTTCCAACTCACTATAAATTTACTTCGACACTGTTCACTGCATGCTGTTTTACAGCCATAAAATGTGATGGGACAATATCGTACTGTAACAGAAAATCCAACCAAGACCCAACTACAGAAAAACCGATGGTGAGCAGTGGTCCAACAAACCACGTACGGTTTCGAGACGGTGCGAATAATGATGCGAGAAAACTTCTCATACTAAAAACTAACACTTAGCCACGAATGATCAGAAGTTGTTACCAAACAAGCACAATACTGCGTAGGCCCACAAGAATGACATGGGGCAACTGCCACGACATTTGATAAGACGTGAGTGATTGTTGACTTGGGCGGTTCATTTGTAGATGATTCTAGAGTAGTCGATACTTGTAGGTTGCATTTGACGTTATTTGCTTGCAATTCGCGGTGCGCGCCACTACTTCTTCGTTTTCTCTATATGTGCCTTCTTTCTTCGCATTTGTCCTGTCATTTGCACGAATTCTAATTTCTCTTGCGCTTCTTCATTATTCAGTTGCAGAGCCACTCAATTCATATCAGACTCGGTTGCAGGGTTGATCAGATTCTCTAACGTCGCCGTCTTGTTTGGATGCTCAGCATTTCCGGCCTTCTGCGATGTCCATTTGCTCTGCTTCACTATCCTGCGCGCTTCTCCTATTCTCGTTTCTTTTTCATATTGCCTTGCCGCGTTAATATCAACAATAATGCTAACATTTGCCCTGTAGCCAGAGGGTTGCCGGTTGCTCACTTGTTAGTCTGACTCCACCTCTCATCCTTGCTGGCTTGTGTCGCGTCGGAAAACGCTTGTGTAGTCTTTATTGAACTTTTTTGGATTTTTGCCATAAAATCTTCAAGGCGATTGCTGAGCGATTTGATTGGCTCATCGACGGTCCTTTCCCAATCCAAGTCTGGTCGATAAGGCGACGTAACAGATCGCTGAAGTTAATGTGAGCGGCTTTTCCCTGTTGCGTTGTAATTGACTGCTACTATTTTTGTTTTTTTTCTTGCTCCCTGCAGAGAATGTTTAGTTTTCTTTCTTGTCTGTTGATTGCGTTGGCGTTGGTGTCTTTTCGATTGAGTCTACACATTTCAAAGCAATTAACGAGCAACACCGCCTCCTCAAGTGTCTCACGCGCTCTATCGATGAGAAAGGCGCCGATGTTGTCTGTCGCTCCAACGCAAATTACGCGCATCCATTGCTGCATTTGGATGGCCTCGATGGCCTCGTCGTCGGTGCGCAGCACTGAAGAGGCGTTGTCGATGACGAGTTGCATGGCGAGCACTCATTTGGCGAAGGACTCGTTTAGCATTTGCTTGCGCCCAGTTTAAGTCCGTTGCGCGTAGGCTCGGATGTTCTTTGTGACGAGCTTGTTGCTCAGCGCGTCGCGTTGTAATTGGTATGTAGCGCTATTTGCCTTAACTTGCGATTCTTCAGGAAGCAATGCATAGATAATTGCCGCTCGGTCTTGTGAATATGACAGCAACGTTTGTAGCTTGTGTTCGTCGCTGAGGTTAGGACGAAGGGTGTAAGTGTCAAACTGCCTGAGGAATCTTTGAAGTTTTCGGTGACGTAATCATAGGACGGACTTTAGCCTGGTGCGGCAGTTGTGTCCATACGATTTCGGCTGCGGACGGTTGCGCTTAGAGTCTCCAGCTTGGATGTGGTTGCTGTGACGGCGTTAGTCGATTGTTCCAACTCCATAGCGCTTGATTGTCATTGTATTTTGTTTTAATCATTGTTGGACTGACTGCTCTTGAAAGGGTGAGGAGAAGGCGAAAGGCTTTATTGCGTACTTGGCGTTTATTAGACTTGTGGTGCTTGTAGTGGAGTTACGAACTGAAGAAGGCCGCGAGCCGCGTTATCTTGAATTCGGCGGACTTTTAAAAATATTTCCGGTTGATCATCCATTGGATGTTGACCTTCCTTTGAGTCTTTGAGATTGGAGGTGACGTCCTCGTCGTCCCAGTCGTGTTCGGGTTCCGTGATATCGGTTGCGTTAGTCAGAGACACCTATTCTCATTGTCTCAGTAGAAGAATATTGGACTGTTCTGAGCCAGGAAAACCTTCGACGAGCGCCGGTGCTTCTAGTTGAGACCGTATGAGATAGGTAAGATGATGAGGGACTACTTGTTGACGCTCAGATTACGGCTGATTATGACCGCGACGCATTCATTTGCAGTGATAAACTTGGGCCTGTCGTACCCCCCTTCAAGGCCAAAAGTTTGGTCCATGTCTGTCTCTAATGTCCAACTATGAAAGTACTACGTTAGTGAGCGCTGTATGGAAAAGTGGACCTCGTACACTGTAACGGACAACAGGTGATCAAACCATGGATGATCCGCTACTCGTGATGGTCGTAATGCATGCACACAAAAAAGGCAGCGTCATTCGAAACGCATGGCGGAGCGGTACTTTGTTATGAAGCCGCGTATGCAACGTGGCCGCCGGCCGCTACACATGATTGCAGGCTAGTTCCGTTTCCTCCACCGTCTAGTCGAGTCCTCGTAATGGCGAAAATGAAAACAGGCGACCGGCTATTCTACTATTACGACGCTAATTTATCGCGACCGGAGCATCATTTCGCATGCGCGAGCATTTCTGTCGCCTACCTCGCCGTGCGCTTCTCTTTTACTCTCTGACTGAGAGCGCCTGGCTGCAGCCGCCTTGATTTGCATTTCCCGTTTTGACTCTTATTTTATAGTTCCGCGTATGCTTCTGTTTCACATAAAAAGTTTCCACCGGATACATAAAACAGGGTGCTTGCCGTATGTTTTGTATAAACAAGAAACTATTTCTACTGTATGCGTGGGCGCTAACGTTATTTTAAATAATGCCTCCTTATTTTGTTGTTGTTGTTATTGGCGAGTGGTAAGATACGGTACGACCTATTTCGGTCAAGCCGTTCGGCGAACTTGGTGCACCCATTAAATAAAGTAAGGTTTTTAGACCATATTAGGGATAAAGTGCTCGTTAAACAACCCAAAGCCCTTTCTGAATGGTCATAGGAAGCTGGATGAACTTGAGCACTTAACTCAAATACTTAGATCATATCGAAATACGTTTCTAATTGCATGATAACTAGGCAGCTTTTGTTTCAATCTTTCATCGGTTTCCCGCTGCTACTTTGATCAGTACAGTGCTAAACTACATCAGTCCAACCGAATGACCTAATTTATTAAAATTTCATGCTAAAGTATATTTCAAATTAAGAAAAAAGGAATCTGTATTCCTGACGCATCCAACACTGCGATCTATGATTCATGATTGTTGTTGCGTTCACTTCAACCAGCTTTTGTATCATATCGCCACTAAATGAGCTGTTATCCTTCCTAATCTCGTTTATCTAAATGGCATACAGGAACAGCATACAAGATTCTTTAGCTTAGGCAGTGCAGTAGAATAGGAAAGCAAACAGGCAACAGCCAAAGATCATGTAACAGTAACTAAGATTGAAAAGTAAACGTAGTAAGCAAATAATATCTTTTGACGACATCCACAGAAGAACCACTTTAGCCGTTAGTTTCGCATTGCTTAGATAGCCGACAAACGCGTGTCGTTGTGTCAGAGCAGCAGCTAGCCTGCTCGAAAAATCTATAGGGTGAAACCTGGATATAAGAGATGCAGGCCGATTCAGATAAATCCTCTATTTTTTGGAGGCCCCAAATGTGAGTGTCTCTAGGGTGTTGTAGCATTGCATAGGGGAAATCATAAAGATTCCTTTATACTCTGGCCTGACTCTGTATCGGTGGGCCCGTCAGCTTGTTGGTTCAGTAAATCATCAAAAATAGATGTGGATATCGGTTTGCGATTATAGGCTAAGGCTAAGCGGAAACGGCGTGCTGGCTTGGGATATTTATACGCGTCGCCAGAGGGCTTAATCCGAGACCTATTTTGCCGTGCGCAGGCTTTATTTTAGCAAAGCAAGATTCATCTCGTAACTGCAGGAATAAATGAGAGCCATAGCTTTGATCAAATATTGATGTCGAATTTTAGAAGCATAGAGCCTGGTTGGGAAAATTGATCGAGGTGGGAAGTATGCACGTAAAATAGTAGTGGAAATGTCTTTTGATTTTTGAGAGTGTAGTGAAAAAGTTAAGTATAGCGAAAAATTGCATGCTGCTGCTGTATAATCCTGAGCCGGAATCGATATGATTTGCCAGTCATTAACGAACGGCGAGGTAGACTGAGATGAATCGCTAAATGGTGCGCTCTCAAGAAGTGTACTGATTAAATATTCAAAAGTAGCTTCGAGGGCGTGTTTCTTTCAATCGGCTTCCTTGTGTAGCTCATCGCTGTCTTTGCATTCTGTCGGCCTCTTGTCTTAAACAGCAAAAGTGCTCGCGTTACTTTAACTGAACACGTGCAGAATTTATGCAGGCATTAGTGATCGCAACTAGTCATTAGTGGCGTAGATCACAACGGAGGTTGGCAGCTATGCTAATGATAATTCTTAGATAACTATTGAATGTGAATACTTTTTGTCCTTTTTAAATTATTACATGTTCATCTCATAGTGAGCGAACGGAACAGAATATAACTCTGCGCTAACTGAACATCACCCTTTATAAAAACGAACCGCCGTCTGTTCAATAACGAATCCATAGTTGATCCCTTTACATTTATTGTTCAGTTTATTGTATTTGCACAGATTAATTAATTCTGCTTGTTTGAAAATTTCATGTTCGTCGGTAGATTATAATTTAGTCAGGATAAATATTTATAACGTCAACTTTTTCTCATATAAAAATAGAAAGCTGGTCGTTTCTCAGCACATCTCGTTAATTTTTAATCCAAAAGTTTAGAAATTCAAATTACAACCATTGACATTTATTTTTAATTCTTGACGCAATCCTTACTAATTAAACCTCTCGGAGCATACTCAGCCTATCGGCGCTTCTAGGTCCCCGCTAGCTCCAACGGCTAGTTCCGGCGGCTACTTCCGGTGTTAGCTAATGAAGTCACGGTTTTTATATTAGAGCAGTGTCTTAAGCACATTTAGGTCCCTTGCATCAATTATAGTTGGCTCATTTTCTGATGGCAGGTCTGCCAATTCTATTTCTGCTATAAACCTACTCATTTCTCTGGAAAGATACACTTC
>NIUQ01001442.1:0-30525 GCA_002796945.1 Plectus sambesii | reverse complement strand
AATGCCACACACAATGAGGATCTCTAAGCATTTTAAAATAGACATTCTACACAAAAGCGCCTCTTTCATAAAACTACTGCGTTTGCAGAACTGCCAGGGAAGCGATTGGTTAAAAACCGAAAATTTAGAATGCGGCCAATCACTGCGTCTGAAGTCCTGTTACGGCAATCTGCTGAAATAGGCCAAATGATTAAGAATAACTGCCGACAAAAGTGTGCCTTTGCATAACCACTTCAAATCGCGAAGCCAAATTTAAATGAAACTAAAGGAAGTTTAGAGTAGAGAGAAAAATTTAAATCACTAAATTAAATAATTACGATATTATACAAGAAGAATGATGTTATATTTTTTCCTCTCGATGGTTGTACTAAAAATGGAGAAATTGACACGAAAATTTATTCGCTTCTAACTCAACATCATATGCACATTCTGGTAAAACATTAACAGAAAATAGTTGAACTATTCACAAAATACGATATGCGAACTTCTTCCGAGCAGAATCTCGTCCAGTCGCAGGTATTTTAAAGAAGTATCGAATGTTTGACAGCAGTGCGTTGTTTCAACATTTAAATGGCTCCATCAAGAAACGCGCAGCTTATTTCATACCAGTGCCTGTTCAATAAGGACACTGTCCAGGTCAACTCAAAAGAGAAAGTTTGATCTGGATGATGTCCTTATGAAAACAGAAATGGCAATACTTTGTCGTATTCTCTGGGGCCAATTTCATAAAACTGATGTATATGTTACTACAGTTTACATATTACAAAGGATGTACTCACATGCTCACAATTTTCAGTTTCATAAAAGGAAAATGCGAAACGTGCCTACAATTACACCTTCCCTCGGCATTTCACACTTGCCCTAAAGTTCCCGAAGTTCAACGTAGTGCAATCTTAACGACACTACTGTGATGATTTTCATATGAAATTGGTTTAGTAATTTTTGAGCAGTTAAAAAATCACAAAATAATCGTAATGTTTGACATCTGAAAGCGCAGTCTAATGTATTTCTTCAATATCTACCATTTAATTGCCGTTTAATTACCATTTACGCTGTTTAAAAGTGAAAATGTCATATGTAATCTCAGTCTACATCGCCTACGTCGCCATGTAAAATATTGGTGTAAAATGTATATGTACAATGTAGAAAGCGAGTTTTATGAAATCGAAACAGAGAAAAATGTAGCTATATCGGATGTGATTACAGTTGCAATTGACATTGACATTTCACACTTACACCAGTTTTATGAAACCGGCATATGTGAAAATGTGTGATGACAGTGCAGAAATGTGAACATTTTTCCAAATTTCACAGCTACATTAGTTTTACGAAATTGGCCCCAGACGTTTTGCAGAAATGTCAAAAGTTTGATCAAAGAGAGATGTATCAACGCATAAATACTTAATCGAGAAACGCACAGCAAAACATACACCGTTACCGCTTCAGTAAGAACACTTTCCAACTCACATCAGCACAAAACTAGTGATTATGATAATAACCTAATAAGATCGAACGGTAGTTCTATTTTGAATTCATTTGATTGCTAAAATATTTTCCGATGATAAACGCACGTTCATGGCTTCAATTTCAAGGAACCAATTGATTAGTAGTCATATTCAAACATTATGCGGCCTTATTCATTCGACAAACAAACACGAAACTATACATAACATAAAAAAGATATCGTCTTTTACCGAGAAAGCGGCAAAAAAATTTAAAAAATCAATAATACAAGCAGAGTTATAAGCAGTAATGAGAGCAACAGATCCATTGTAGAAATATCGAGCCTAAGAGTGCGCTATAATTGAACTGTTTCTGCGCAAGGCGTTGGCTCGCGTATTAATGCTCATAGCAGTATTGTGGAATGTTATCGGATCGGCAGTTGCTACAGCAGGCTTTGACCAAGGACCAAAAGGGATAAAGCGGAACAGCTGCGCGCGAAAGTCCTTATTGAAGAAGATATAAATGAAGATATTGATGACAGAGCTGGCACAAAAGGACACGTACAAATAACCGAGAGCGCTGCCGCTGACATTCCAAACCCAACTTTGGCCCCATAGGATAATATTGGGAATGGAGACAAGCAGAGTAGAGAAAAACGAAATACTAAGCATAAGTCTCACTAAGGTAATCTCCTTGCGCATAACGGCGCTAAGCCCTGACTTAATCAGCCGCGATTTGCTTTTCGCGGTTAGAAACGCGCTTGTATTCAAGCCGAAAGCAATAAGATGCGCGAACACGGTAACAATGTAATTCCACGTTGTGTAGTACTTGCCAAATGCGCCCGATATAGTGCACAAGATGAAAGTCAAATTCTTACCAAAGAATATGTATGTCTGCGCGAAAGCGACCCCTAGGGACACAAGCGAAAACACTAAACTGATCACGAACATTATAAAACGTGCACTTGCGTTCATGTTCACTTTGTACCATACGGGATAGTGGACTGCCGCAAAGCGCTCTACGCCCAAAAACAGTGTGACACATGACGGCCACTGAGCGCCCAGTATTAGCAATCCGGGATACCATTCAGTTGCGCATGACCATGCAGGCCACATGGTGACGGTGCTAACTGTCATCGACAAAATCAAGTGTTGCTTGGTCGCACCCGATATGACGAATGCGACTCCGTTGATAAGATCCCCAATCGCGAGCGCGATCAGCAGCTGATACTTGACTCGGAGATGAGAAGAAGATAAGAAAATGATCACAACAATGATGTTGGTAAAAATTGCAATTGCGCCGATAATCACGTAAAGTAAGTAGCTGCTCATAATATCGGCGTAGATTTGCTCAAACGTTAGGGTGACGTTCGACTGTGACATTGTCGAATTTGCCATCGTTTCAGACTTCGTTACCTAAGTCAGGAGGAAAGTTAAGTTCGTACAGCGGATTGATCAGCCACTCGCACGATAGCATAGAGCTCCAAAGAAAATTTTTGCTTACTATCTCAGTTTTAAACAAAGGAAACTGGGAAATATATCATCTGCACGCAAGATAAAGACGAAGGCGATTTCACGCAATTGTCGGACGGAACAATAGACAGTGGTGGCAGGTTTTAGAATTTCCAATAATTAATAATCTGGGGGCGTTCATGACCAAGATTGCCTCATTCATAGCGCGATCCTTAACGGGGAACTAACTTCAAGTGTTTCGAAAACAGACATTCTGCGCAAAATCGGCTGTTTCATGGTGCTGTTGCAATTAAAAAGTTTCCAGAGCGGCAATTGATTAGATATCAGAAATAGCAAGAAAATTATTAATTTTACCCTCGTTGATCGTACTTAAGAAAATGGTACAGCACTACGTTTTGTTTAACTATGAAACTGAATGTGCTATACGATATGAACTCAATGGTCCCAATACAGCGAAATTTGCTAGTGAAGCATGAGTATATTCTTGACTACTTTGCGATTTGTATGCGCTTAAAATGGGGAGTAAAATGATGACGACGATCCGATCATCATAGAGTATTACAGGATTGTATAGTAGTTTCAATACTATTGTTAGACGATAAAAAATTCCAGTCACAACCGCTCGATGTTTAAAGGCAGTTCGAGTTGTTTGAACGCCGCAGTTGACAAAACGTTCAGTTTATGAACAAAAAAAAGCTTGAACAGATGAAAAACAATTAACTTTCTGACGCGCGAAGCGAACCAACTTGATAAGGAAAAGGCATCGTAAACCGACAATTGTAAGGGTAAGCTTATTGCTCACCGCAAGAGTGCAGACGCGCGGTGTACAAGTTATTTTATTGGAGACGCTGATATCGTAGGCAGCTTTTTACGTAAGCGCTTTGTACGTTCGTCGTATATACATTTTTATAAGTCGCTCGCTTTCTTTCGCGGTTCACACCTTCTTCTCTACTTAATTCTGCTCATATAAATCAATAATGCATCTGTGTGTTATCATCTTCTTCGTCGTTATGATTATTCTTCTAATTTGCTGCTGCGGAATTGTTTGCATTCAATGCACTAAACACTGCCGAAAAAGTGTCGCGACGATTAACAAGAAGAATGCGAGACTGAGACAATGTTCAGTCGATCTAACAAAGAAGAAAGTCAGCTTAATGGAACCAGTCAAAGCTCCTTGTGGGATGCTTGTGGAGGTTTGATGAAATGACTCGTATTTCAAGAAGGCAGGGCCTTCGAGTTTTCGTCACGTAACGGTCAGGGAAATAGTGGAATCTCGAGAAGAAAGTCACACCGTAATTTATTTTGATATGCCAGATAGAAGAGATAAACTTGGACTGGTGTTCGCAGACACCGAGTCGACAATAGTGAGTGGTTGATTAGAGCAACTGGATGATAACCGCTGCAGCTATAAGTGAATCATCGCATTCATTTGCCGCCTTTTCTTGTTTGCCTTAACATCTTGACGCATTCCGAATAAAACCTGAATCACAATGTGCTGGTGTCCTGTGTACACGCCTACTCGCAAGCCTAAACATCTTTCGCTTCTGGTCAATTAGATAGCAAGCGTTGTTGCTCGCTATGCATCGTCCATAAGAGGATGATGGAGAGAGAGCTGTGTGACAGACGGAGCTCTTATCGCATGAGCAAAGTGTGCACACGGCTAGTTTGTCGTACAGCGCTTATTTATCGATAACTGATCGGTGTGAACGGAACTAAAAATAATGTTTTAGTGTTGCGCTAAATGACACTCCATTCGTTTCCCAAAGCGGTTTTTTTCAAATTCAATGTTGACGTGGTCGACACGAATGTGAGGTTTATTTGTGTTTCAAGAATTTGAGCGGTTAGAAGGTCATGAAAGTCACGAAACATAAATTATTCGGCTTTCATAAAACTGATGTTGAAACAATTATTATATTTTATAGCACTTTTAGGAAACTGGTCCCAGTAAATAATGGGATTCCTGTTTTTAGAAGTCTATATTGTGACCGTTTTTGATCAATCGAGAAGCAGTTGTTCATCATGGCAGACAATCTTTCGGCAATAATTATCCTGGTCCTCTTTGTGGTAGTTCTCTGCTGCTGCGGTGTGTGTCTGAAATGTTGCGAATACTGTGAAAATCGCGGAGACAGAAAGGAAGAGGAGAGAGAGAGAAGGAAAAATCAAGAGGAGGAAGACGCCAATCGGGCATACGCCCCCACCACCGATCCCAAAGATCCAACAGGGTTCTACTATTTCGCCGACGCTGCTGCTGAAGCGGCCGTACTTTCCTCGCCAGCAGTAGCGCAAGAGAAGGGCAAAAGAAAATGGCGCATGCCCATACATCTGCGACGGAAAAAAGACGCAGACGAAGTAGGTTTCAACAAAATAGTGATTACTTTTCTTATCTTTTGCGCTTGCAGTTAGTGGCTTTTGAGGGGCGATAGGTTTCGGAACATTCGATCATCGATTTGTAAGAAGCAGCGCATGCTCTCATCCCCCCTAGCCATGGCTAGGCGAGCTGTAGGCGAATATTTTTTTAATAATTTAAAACATATTCCTGGTCATTCTGGGCATTGCGTTGTTCAGTAGCCGTTATCTTTCCTAATTTGATAATTAATTTCAGTTGCCGACAATATCTGGTGCGCTCAGACAGCAAAGACAAGTAATGGAACATTTTTACGTTTAAACGTTATGAAGAAATGTGTTAATACAGTTCTGGGCCGGCAGCAGTGCGCATATTATGGTTCAGTCTGAATTATATTTTCTCAACGGGCGGCCGTCCGTGCAATCGCCAAGAACAGTTATTTCTTCACAAATGTGGCAGGAATTCTTGGTGGTTCTTTGTAAAGTGCAATTCAGACTTACTTCTGACTTATGTCGCTGCTAAATACTGTAAAAATGCAAAGTATACTGAATCGACGACATGAATCTGAGTATTTCGTTGCCTACGTCATAGCAAACGAGAACCAATAATACATTTTGCAATTTGTTTGCATTGCTCAAAAGGGACAGTATTTAATAGATTGGAGAAGTCGGTTCAACCGAAAAGGAAATCAGTTTTCTGCGTTGTTCAGTGATATAAATTTTCGAAAGTTTGTTCGAAAAAGTGCCGCATAGATATGCTAGAGTTGTTGGATGAGCTTTATGGGTAAGGATCATGACAAAAATGGTGCTAAAAGGGATAAAGCAGAGATGAATATACTGCACTACAAATGAAAAAAGTCAATTCTTTTGTTGAGCGAAGCGCTTCATGCGGCCATAGATAGGACAGCGCAAATATTTAATCCGTCTACGGCTTCTTCCGGCTCCTTTGGGCTTCTTGCCTATTGCCATGGCGCTGCAAATTTTTACATAATCATTTACGTCTCAACAAGATTACTTGTGTATTACGGTAGCGAGGCGCTACGAATCGAGTCTCTGCAAGTCGTCGATAGGCAGGACGTGCGTCGAAGTGATGCGCGTCCCGTTGCCACCCAGAGTCAACGCGCGACGCGTTATCTGCGTTGAAAAATTTCACACAACCAACCAACTCTCAAGCCCGTAGTAGAAATCGATTTTTGACGATAATTTATATTTCGGCGCTGTTACTTCTCCTGCTTGCTATCTTCCTAGACATAAACTGGTGCGCCTTCACAAGCAAATAGCTGGCAGTAAGCCGGCGTCATTGAGCGATATTTTCGGCTGTAGCTAGGAGTATAATGGACCGTTTCACGTGGTATCAAGCCGGTGAAGCTGGCAATGAAGATATCATCATTCAAGCTGGTAGTGTGGGCATTTTCGATGGCGATCAGAAAGCGGTAGGTTTCTGTTTAAAAGTTATTTAACAGTTATTTGATATATACGTAGAAGACGAGTTTAGCATGCTGCTTTTGCTTCAGCTTGATCTTTCCGAGTTAGAAGTATCTATTTTGAAATCTATCAGGTTAAGATGGATTTGAAATTGGAGGTAAAGCTAAAGTTGGGCATTTATTCACTTTTGTGCTGCCTCTAATGAGAACAAAAAAAGAATGCGATATTGCTTGATATATTTAAATGATCAAGTAGTGTTCCTCTTGCTTCTGTAAATTTTTGCATTCTGCAAGGTATCACTTTTCGATTAGATTATCGCTCATAATATTATCGCGCTTATAGTGTGGCTACTGAAATTAGCTTTTGTACTTTGCAGACGGCATTCGATCAGGGCACGGCTTCGTTGACATTAAATCGATTAATTTGGGCAGATTATGGAGATCCGGTAAGTATATCAAGTTAGATGACCATGCAATATGTAGATTTTACGTTTACGTGAAATAATTCACCTTGGTGAAAACGGATCTTTATATAATTTGTTAGTAAATCTATATTATCATACTGAATACGGACGCAAATCTGAAATTTCTGCCCAGCTGGCAATGTAGATAACAAAATGAGTGCGTTCATTTCTCTGTCGTTTTGATCACAACTCATTATGGCTCGACTGTATTTCTAATTCTATTTGCCACTGACTGAATAGTTTGCATAATATATCATAGCTTTTTGCAATGTTCAATTAACCATCTAAAAAGTTCAGCTTTCACTGTTCAAAATCAAGGACAATTTCTTTAATTTTCAATGATAATCAGAATAGTTCTTTAGGATTTTCAGGATAATTTCATGGAACCATTTTCAGGATTGTCGACTGAGCCTGCACCATTCACTCGTGAAGCACATTGATAGGCACAATAAGTCAATGTTCAGTCGAGGAGGAAAGATAGTGATTCATTTGACACCAACACCAGCAAATTTTCAGGGCAGTGGCCCGGTTGCCGCTAGCCCATTTCACTCTGTTCGACTTAATTTTCGACAGGGAGGAGACGAAGATGTAAGAACATTTTTCCTTTTTCTTAGCGAATATGGGCAATTTTACACGATCTCTCATCATAATTCGTCAACCTTGCATTCAATTTCGTCATCTCTGAATTCAGTGTTTTGGGGATTTTCAGTCAAATTGATCATTTCCCCATTCTTGTAGATGGTATAGATTTCTAATTTTGCATCAATTTTTTCTTAAAAGGGCGTTAATTATGTTATTTCTATTTTATCGTGCTTTAATGACTCGTCCTCAAGCTGAATCACAATTATTTCAGTTCTATAAAAAGTTTCGGGACGCGTTGGAAAGGAAAACATGGCTGCGAACTCCGAGCAGTTCGAGCTCCGCTGGGGTATTGTTTCATTTGTGATTATTACATTGCAAATCTTGATTTAATCGCTTTTTATGCTTAACGCTCACCTATTATGATCATCTGCAACTTGGCTAAAATAAAAAAATTAGGTATAGTCAAAATTAACAAGAAATCGTAGATTGGATAAGCCAAAGGCTCCGAATGTCGATAGCGCTTCTTTCTAACAATTTACGCACGTAAAAGCCAGGGAAAGATTTTGATTATGGTTTAAAAAACAGTGTTTTCGCACCGAAAAACGAGATCATCTTTACCATCAACGCTGCTTGGGTCGATTTATTGTTTTTTTTCTGAGCATGTGTAATCCCGTTATATCACGGGGTCATCTTTTCGGATCAAGGTCGATTTATTGTTACTAATCGAATACTTTTAACAGTAATTGAGCGATATATGTTTTAATAGAATGCAGCAAACAGAGTGAAGCGCTGCGATGAAATGAGCCGTTCGATGAGCAACATAATGAGTAATACTAACATTTGCTTTTTACAGTCGCGACAGAGCGGCGCGACGCAGGCGGCGCCACGAGCGGTCGGTATTTCGGGTATCGAACGACGACTCGCCGAACAGAATACGCGCACCCAGGAGAACATCAGTCAGGCGTTCGAGGACTTGGGAAAACTGATGGAGATGGCCAAGGATATGGTCTCCATCTCCAAGAGCATTTCTGAGAAGCTGCGCCTGAAACAGGGCGAAATTACCGACGATGAGGTACGGAAGGAGGCGGGAAATTTGAATTTTTGCTGTTTTCTTATTCGATATTTATCTTGTGAATTTAAACTTACGTTCGATTCTCGTTCACAAATTGCTGTTTTTTAAAACTTATCAGCGATTTTTTGCTTGCACATGTCGATTATCCGGCTAAGGTATCGTCTGCGTTCGTTGGTAAATTTTTAGAAGCAGTAGTCGATGTAGTTTTATCAAACTGCCAATATATATCTCTCTGTAAAGTTTGCGTACGATTATTGCGTATGTCATAATGGCTTCTATCTATTTTAGGAGCAGATTGCTATTTGAATATATTAATTTATATATTACAGACGGTGCAGTTCAAGTCATACTTGCTGAGTTTGGGCGTGAGCGATCCGGTGACGAAATCGGCGTTTGGCAGCGGCGCGCAATACTACGAAAAGTTGGCAAACGAACTGGCAACCATCCTGGAAAAGCCGCTGAAGGTATACTCGCTGGCGACTGCCGTTCGTCTCTCACGGTTACTGTACTGTACTTTATTCAGGAATGCGGCGGAATGATGGCTCTGCCCGATGTATATTGCCGAGTTAATCGAGCGCGAGGACTTGAGGTACGAACTTAGCCGAAATTGTGATGCATCAACATGTTTCTCATTGTCTACTTTAGTCAAATGCACTTAGCGCAGTGCTGAAGTTATTACTTATATAAGATGCGTGGAGAGTTATGTAACGAAAGTTTGTAACTTTTCTATAACTCAATGAGCTTGCTAGGAACAGAACCAGAAATATGGCCATTCATTCAGCTTAAAATATACATCTAGAGATCCATTTCAAGATGCCTGTTTCTAGCACGAATAAGAGCATTTAAACGACAAGGAAATTGACCCGTGATTAATTTGACTATTTCAGCTGCTGTCACCTGAAGATCTGTTAAACGGATGCGCCATGCTCGTTAAACTCAACCTGCCGATAACGTAAGTTTACTTTCGAAATTTCCGCTGCATTTTTGCCATAAATATCTGATTGTTAAAAATAGCGCTAGTTGATCTGGCCATTTTTTTATTAATTATAATACTGTGGTTTATGTTTCGGTGGGTCCAGGCAGTGTCTGTACGTCGATAGCGAAAGCTATGCGTTGGCAGTGCTTTAGAGGCTCGTGACTCGTCAAATCGCTGCCAAATATGCAAATTATTATTCTCTTCTCTCGATTAGCGTAACTCTTCATAGATAGTGCACGTGTTCCATTTGTCACGGAGTTTGGCAATGTATACACTAGGATTTTTGACTGTAGGGTATTGTTAAAAGAAAGACTATTTACAAGTAACAACGGTCAATTAGGACAGATCGACTATGCTTTCTAATACTTTACATGGGTGCTTATGTACGGGCCCATAGAGAACATTCTAGACGGCATATCGCGATGTGTTAATTTATTAGAAGTTTGAAAAATTCTAGAATTACTATTATAATAGCGTCGAGAAGCGCACGCCGCAACTCCTTTCGTTCTGTCAACTAAAAGTGTTTCAATCGACACACAATGCCTGTTATTTTACAATATACGCATCCGCATTTAATTGACATTCAAATCCAAATTCAATCCACAATTTTTCAATCCACATACATAACCACATTCGTTCAGGTTGCACCACTTTGACAGTGGCGTGCTGGTGGTTCAGTTGAAGTCGATGAGCGTGGAGACGACGATCGAGCCAACAGCCAAATTTGTGACCGATTCCGATTCCGCCACGGCGCAGGAACTCGCTCAGACCGCTGGAATCTCCGTCGTCCTCGCCAAAGAACGGTACGTGACTAGAATGCATTTTAATGCGCTAAAAATACAGGGTGGCCCACCTACCGTATTTACGGAAATAGTGGTACATGTACCACTATTTTTTACAGCTCTATTCTGGAGTTTTTTAAGATGATGCTATTTCATTCATAGAAATACGATTTTCCACGTCCTGGTGATGATACAATATGTTGAGAAAGAGGTGGAAATAATAGTATTATGAGCGAATATNTGAGAAAGAGGTGGAAATAATAGTATTATGAGCGAATAAACTTTTGACATTTTACCGAAAAGAGAGGATTGAAACAATAGTGGTACAGTACCACTATTTCCGTAAATACGGTAAATGTTATGGTGTTTGATTGATCTGATCAAAACTGAAGGAACTACAGCGATTCAAACACCGTAACATTTAGGTGGGCCACCCTGTACATTTGATTCTATGACAGTTTGTCAAATAAATAGTAAAACTTTGGTGCATCGATGAATGTATTCATTTTCAGTCTGCTGGCCACGGAAGAGGTCGGGCAAATATGTCGCGACGACACAATAGAGGGGCTGCGTTTCTACCCGAACAAATTCGCCGAAGCCCAAACTGCGGCTTCTTAGATCCTGTCGGCTTGCTAACTTGTGTTCTTTGCCGCACTTCCTCCTTCATAGCTCTAATTGTATTTATTACTTTGATTCTGTCTATAGGAAACTCATGTCTAACGGCGATTTTCTGTTACAGGGTCGGTCATCATTATTCGTCTCTTTTGAGTAAGATTCATTTATCTAGCACAAGATTTCGCCATTCTCACACTCCCGTCATCTCTACATTCAATTTGAATGCTAGTTTGACGAAATTGTACGAAAAGTGACGAATTATGATTAAAGACTCTGTAATATATCTGTTTGATGACGTTGAATCTAAATTTCGCGCTCCCCCCCCCGAAGAATTACTTTCTTGGTAAATGGAAAATTTCAAGAAAGTAGAGGTCGTTTGATGCGCAGATTGCTACAGTTTAATAATCTGAAATGATTGGCAATGCATTCTTGATCGTTTTGTTCGCGCATTGCAAGAATGTATTGTTATGTTAAGCAATTTGAGCATCTTACGGCCTTTTTTGCATTTTTCGTTAATTACAGGTAGGTCCATCGGAAAGAGACGCGAAAATTGAATGAACGTTATCGAATGGTTACGTTAAGGCAAAGTTGCTGTTTGCAGGGGAACTCCGGTCACCCATATCTAAACGAAAAGAGTACCTCGTACTGTTTTTAGCTGCGTGTGACAAGCTGCTTTGCGATAAGTCAACTACATTATATATTTATGCTATTTGCAGTCAGCTTTTCACAGGTAGCTGAAAACAGTATACGGTACATTCCTTTGTGGTAGGGGTGATTGGAGTTGCCCTTTTAATTACAGTTTTCCTTTTACACACGTCATCCGCATAGTCACATTGCTTGCTGTTCGCTTGGCGAACCGTACTTCGTGAAAGAATATCAGTATTTATTTATCTATTATCGAGAAGCTTGTGATTTTTTTATACTCCTTGTTTTCAGTGTTGTGCGCGAAGATGAGTTTCGTTTGTGTTCGCTAGACAGCAATGTTTAAACTCGTACTTCTCGACCAATTATTGTGATGTTTCGCGTGTGTTTTTTGCGTTTGCTTGCCCTAAGACGAAGCCTGAATAAAGGAATTTAATCGCGGCTGTGGTCGATTTTGGTGGTGCAATCGTTTTCATACAACGATTTGTCGAATTCGACGATACCTTTGCGAGTGTTTGTATTGTTACGGTATGCAATGCTTGTTTACTTCATAATTAATGATGAAAGATATCAGCCGTCGGAAGTATGAAATTCCTCCGGAAGCCGCTTCGAAATTACTACTATAGAATAACCATTTAAAGATAAATATAAAGTTTGACGGCTAATTAGGCTATTGTGTCGTAGAATCGAAGTGGACGAAATGGCGGCTCTAATGCCACCCGGACTGGGCGACGGGAATGATGAAGAAGAGGAGGCGTTCAATTTGATGTCGGACGCGCCGCCCGGCGTCGAATCGGATGAACCCATCCGTGATGAGCAGATCGATGACGATCCCGGCACGCCCCTCGAACACGAGCGCAGTCCCTTTCACGGTACGTATTATAGTCGAATATTTTCGATCAATAACGAGAAATCTCGCCAAGCATCGTAGTTGGCATAGACGAGTTCGCTTGTTGTGCAAAAACAACCTTTTCCACTAAGAATAGTTGTCATTTCTTGGTTTTTTGTGCTTAAATTGATACAAAGAAGCGCTCTCGACGTTCGAAGCAGTTTGCCGTATTTACTCACAGATATCTTGCTACAGATCGAAAAACACTGACTATAGTAATTCGACGTGTTTGAATAGGGTGGATGATAAGACAAATAGCGTTGCAGATTTAGAGCAGCAGGCGCTCGAGCAGGCGAATGGTAACGGCGCTGGAATCCTCGATGAAGAGGCTGATGCTGAAGTTGATGCCGAGGCTGAAGTGGACGAGGACGAGGACAGCAGCGACAGTGACAGCGATGTCGTCGTCAAAATTGGCGACATTAAAGCGAACGTTCCCTTCCATACAGCCCCCGTATGTATCTTATGTTTTCCTTTTTTCTTAGTTCCAGTGAAAGTTATTTGTGTTTCATTTCTGTCAGAATCGAGATAGGAATTCACGCTATACTCTGTTTGAGAAACGTGATTTGTGAACTGAGAGAAGAGGTTAATAGTTGGGATTCAAAGTTCTTCTCTTTTCTTGCCTTCTTTTGCCGTAGAAGGCATATTGCAAGTGCTCTAATCATATCTTAGCGAGACCTGCGTCCAAATTAATCATCACGATAAAGACAAAATGCAATATTTCCATTTGCTTATGATTTATTAATTACTTTCATTCGCTGAACTGCTATTAATATGAAACGCACTGTGGATGGATTAACACACAACATTCTAGAAGCCCGCGCAGGCGGTGGGAGTGAGTGCGGGCAAGCTAGACATGGATCAGACGGCGACGATCGATGGACAGCCGATCTACGATCTCGATCTCGCCCAGATGGAGGACAAACCCTGGCGAAAGCCCGGTGCAGATATCACCGATTACTTCAACTATGGGTTTACTGAAGGTGAGTGGGATTTCTTGTAGTAACCAATCAAACATGTGTTTGACATTCATTTTTTTCAAGTCGAGAGAATAATTATTTCATATTTTTATCGACAAAAACGAATATTATTGCATAAAGACCGCGAATACATCAATCAAGTATATACACACCATCTTTAGAAATAACAGTTTGCCATCGTCGTCATGACATATCATGCAAAAAGTCGGTTGATCGCAGAACTCCTTTATATTTGCCGTGTAAAGTGCCCAATTTTTTAATTAACTTGAATACGTTATCATAATACAAGGAGTAATCTTGCAGAAACATGGAACATGTACTGCGAACGACAGAAAAAACTGCGCGCCGAGTTTGGCTCCCAGGCGGCGGCGAACAAAGCACTCTTCTCGAGTATCAACCTCGCCAACCCATCTGCGCCCATCATGCAAAGTAACAACGCTTTCGGTACATTTCTTTAGATAATTACATGCAGTGTTTTAAATATTTAACTTTTTAAAATTACACCGTCATTCATTATAACTCATTACTTTTGTATCATATTTCGTAACCCTTGCATTCTGTTTGAACGTTAGCTTGACGAAATGGAGTGCGAGAGTGATAAATTGTGATGAATGACAGTATAAAATTATTTTTGTTAGGTTTAAATGTTCGAATTTTTAGCGGCATCTCGACCGCAGAATGTGACGGTGCTCGGTAGCTATCCTACAAGTACCAACCTGACTCAGGGAGCGCAAGTTCAGAATCAGCAGCCTACAAAGATTGTCGTCAACCTATCCGAGAAGTTTCGCAATCCGCCGCCTACCGTCGGCGATCAAGCGAACAAGATTGGTTCTCCGATGTTCAGGTAGGCTGGTCAGGTTTTCGGGTTTGGGTGGGAGACATTTTGAGATTTGGCAATTTATTGCTGTTCGTAAAATGAAATCTATCTCGAGTTGTTACGCATATGTAGTTTTAAATATTATTAAATATGCGCAATTCCATTCTGCTTATAAATAACAATATATTGCAGTTTGATCAATTGAAATGATTTCTTATAATTTCTCATTTATTAAAATTTTCGTTATACATACACACTTAACAAGTTTATCTATTTAAACATCAATAGACCGTAGCCTTCTGGCATTGCAGATTCTCTAAAGCTCCATAAGCATGTTTAACTTTGCGGGCTTGAATCCACCTCCCCCTTATTATTCAAGTCTTGAAAATTGCAGGACGGTGTTGACGCCGGGCCAACCGCCGCGACAGACGACGATTCCCACGGCGCAGTCGATGTCAGTACCACCGCCAAACATACAGGTGGTGTCGCAGCAGCAGCAGCAGACGCAGTCGACGCCGACGCAGCAGCAGCCGCAGCAAGTGTCGACCATCACGCGACTCGGCGGCGCCGCCGCCCCGACGATCATCATGTCGTCCGGCAACTCCAATACGGCCCCCATTGTCTCTTTCTCCAGCAGTTCTGGACCGGTAAGCTTATTGGATACTCTTTCCTTTGTTTGCTTTCAGTCCTTTTCTGCTTTTTTTAAACGCATCCCCCTTATCTCACAATACTTTTATGGACTTCTTTTATTTAAAATGATAACTTGTGTGAAGATAATTTTGCGTGAAGTACTACTCGTCTTTTGGGAAAACACTCTCGATGGAAAAAATAACGTTGTTATGTAGAACTTTAACTGAGTTTTTAACCAAGTTGACAAACGTAGTTACTAAGTTGCAGCATTGGATGCAAACAGCAAAGAAAGCGTTGTTTTCAGATCTCATTGGACCAGCCGCCGCCATCAGGACAGGACTTTGGCGACTACAGCCAGCCGCCACCGAGCACGCCGGATTACAGCCACCCTCCGCCAGTGATGAAACAGGAAGACTTTGGCGCTAACAAAGATTACAGCCAGCCGCCCCCCTCCGGCGGCGGCGGCGGCGGTGGTGATGGACCTCCGGGAGTCGACGAATTGGCCCCGCCCGGATCCACCCCTCCTCCTGGCATTACCACCTCCTCTCAACCCCCGCCAACCATGCAAATCAACGATCCCGCTGCTGGTCAAGTGCGCCAGATTACCACCCTGGGCGCGCCGCCCATCAACATGTCCGTACCCCCGCCGAGGTGGGTGAACGAGTCTTTTGTGCCTTTTGCTCTCAATTTGCTCGGCGAAGTTCGATTTATGCTCGACTCTTGCGTGTCACCAATTCATCCTTTCATTTTCACAATCAATCTTTTATTGTAACATCAAGTGGATCCGTCATACCATTCGAAATTAAGTAGATAGTTGATGGTGATCATCCCCCTTGGGATAGGCTTTTTTGCAATTTTTCAACATATTGCGTTAGCGGATAATTGTTAGCGGGGTGGAGGGGTAATAGTTGTTTCGAAAATAGGTTGTGAAATTGTCGACGAATGCGGTTTGGTGAATCGTTTTTATGCACTCCGTATTACTGTATATGCAATGAAATGTAGTCAAAATGTTCTACTTGATTGTAGATAGCGCTTTTTCAGATTCAATCCGAATCTTCCGCCGCCTGGAATGGGTCCGCCGGGCGTTGGCACGATTCCAACTGTTCGACTCGGTCTCCCGCCAACAAGTAAGACATTTCTTCCATTGTTATTTAGTTTTATGGATATACCATTTTCTCTTTAATAAGGTTACTTTCTAATTCAAACAGGACATTTTAATTTCAAAGAGTACGTTTATAAGTCAAAACTATATGAAAAATGTCCTTTTTGAGCTGGAAAACGTGCTCTATGAAATGAACTTATAAAAAAGGAAGTTATGCATATTGCACTACGAGTGTTGTCTTACGGCGTTCTGCTACAGCGTAAGTTACCGAATTTTCTCTTTCGCATTGAACTATTGCGAATTTTACCGTATTTGGACCTTGGATTTGCAGCAGGGATTAGTATTTTAAACCTACAAATTCGTGAACGCTATGTGGATGTGTGACCTTTTGCAGATATGCCTCCGCCGCCGTTCGGTCATCTTTTGCCACCTGGGGTCGGCGTTCCACCACCAGGTAACTGTTTTTCTTTCGCTTTTTTTGCGTTCGCTCGATTAATCCGATCAAAGATAGGCTTCTTAAATCTATAAGCTGCATTTCTTTCAACCAATCTGTGTTCTCTTTTTATCTATACTAGATCTCAGTTTGTGACTATTGCATGTGAAAATTGCACTCATTACTCTGTGCGATACAGTTAATGCGCTAACCCGTCGCTATTACGTTTCATTCGACGACTATATAGATAAAGTGGTACATGTGCGTGGCTATGATGACATTGGGTCCAGAGTCGCTGATTTGTCACTGACGTCAACAGAACCCGCTGAGCCTAATATGCTGTATGCAGATACATTAGATTTAAATTTTAATATCCAAGTAACTAAAAAACATGTACTGATTCAGTAATGAGAAAGGGTAATAGCGTGAACGCCGCTGCGAACATGCTCAGTTTCGTTTTCCACACTCAGCATGCTATGATTTCCTTTGTCACTATGAAATTTTGATTGTAAATCGTTATTCGTCATTTCTTTGTTTTTCAGGTTACCGTTTCCCTCCAACGAACATTCGTCCTCCACCAATGATGGGCAGGTAAGATAATTTTGATTGATCATTTGCCTTGCGAACGCGATGGATCTTGAAGTTGCCCACATTGTATAGCGTTTTTATGTTTAGGGCAGGATTCGGTGGTATACCGCAGCACCAGCCGCCTCATATGCAAGAAGGCGAGCGCAGTCCAGCCAGTTATTCGGACAAAAGCAGGTCGGTTGCTGACACATCTTTTCTTTGTTTCGATTATGCTGTCTGATTATCACTTCGTCGATTGATCGGTTGTTCAGTTCAATTGAGTTTACTGACTTTGACACTAGCGAAATGGAAAGTTTGAATGAATAGAATTTTGCACCATATCATTCACGGCTGGAAATGAATGAAGCAAGTGCCTTCTGAAAAAAACCTAAGGGACTTATCTCATAATAAGAACATTGCCCAATTAAACAGAACCGACTAGGCTTCGTCTTTAATGGTATTTTCAGCGATTTGGACGACGGCGATTACCGTCACAAGCCGTCATCATCGCAAAGTCGCAGCGGGGGAAGATACGCGGGTGGTGGGGGTCCGCCGATGCGTCGTCGATCGCGCTCGCGATCGCCGCCGTTTAGCCCGTCGACGCGCGGTTCTTCGGGCAGTCGATCTCGCCGCTCAGACGAGCGCGATCGCGACTCTTCGCGCAAACGCAGTCGTCATCGGTCCCGTAGTCGCTCCCCTTCACCTCATGAAAGTACGGCATTTTTTATCGAGTCTATGACAAGTACAGTAGTAAATGTTTATAACTATATTAATTACTATGATAATTTGTCCGGAAGTTTAGAAATATTGAAAAGAAATAAGGTAAGTGTAAATTTTAACGGTCCATACTCACGTGCCCAACGTTTCAAAACCGTGAAAGATGGTGAGAACATTTAGGTTCGCGATCGTCCTCGCGTCGGAAAGACGACGACAAGAAGAAACGAAAAGACGACGATGACAAAGACCGCAAGAAAAGGTAGGATACTTGATTGGTCAAAGAGAATGGGCGCTCTTGATATCGCGCACTTTAGCCTTTGTCGAACTAAAGCTAAAATCGTACCTAATCCAGTGCTGGAGAATACCCGCAAATTATAACTTTAACTAAAGTACGCGATATCAAACCGACCCAACATGATTGAGGACTGCAACAGCTGATAAAAGTTTATAACTTTGATTTGTAATCGCATTGAATAAGATAGCTAATCGTTGCTCGCGATTAGCGCCTGGGGTTGTAATGTGGAAAGATTATTTGTAACTGTGGACGATTGTTATTTGAAAAAACGTAGAATAATGAGCTAAAAAGTTTTGGATTGGATCTCAAGATTCAGTCATCACTTTGTTTCCTTGTAATAACAAAATTACATAAAATAAATACTTAAAATACAAGAGCCAAATACGAGAGAGCATAATTCTTTTTTAGGCGCCGAAAGAGCGATGATGAAAGCGAAAAGAAAGACGACTCGTCGCGAAAGAAGCGAAGCAGAAAAGACGATTGAAATTTTTATTGCTAATTGTTGGTTTTTCGTTGGCCTGAGCTGTGTTTATATGACGATGAAAGTTTGCAATTGTGTCGCGTTCATTCTTTGTGCTCCGATAACGGTTCAGTTCGAAGAAAAAAGATTGAAACACGCATGAATTGATTGGCCACTTGAACGTGTTCGGTCGCGTTGGCCAAGCTGTCATACTCGGGCAGCTATATGTGGAATTTGTCGCTTCGAAATGGATATTCGTGAAAATGACGTCGAGATAGATTACCAGGCTTGAATAGCAAGATAGGACGCAACTGCTGAGTAGAGTTAACGTGGCACTAGAGGTGTCACGATGTCGATTCCGGAACTGTTGAAGTAGAGTATTATTCTGGCCAATGATCGTGGCTGTAGAGTCTATTCAAAATACTGCGCATTATGCATATTTTACTTTTACATTTATAGATTATACCCCGAATAGCCATTTTGGACACTTTTCAGAGTAACGAATCTAGACAATAATCGAAATCATTACACCTCCACGCGGAGTTTAATAAAGTCGTTTCATATTCAACCACTTAATGTCTATTTTTATCAAGAAGGCATAAACGTGATTATACGCATTATACGCATTTATTAATCAGGAAGCGATTGTGTCACGTTTCCCGTTGAACTCCTCATCAGCTCTTGAATGTTGATAAACTTACAGGATGACACAATGGTATCCACGATGTACAGCCAGTTGCAGTCGGAATTCCAATCGAAAACGCCGCCGGCCCACTATGGATACGATACTGGCTAGTCCAGACAATTTCGATATCAGCATGACGCCCACGACCGCTTGTGCCGCTTTTGAGTTTCCGGTAAAAAATGTTACATTTGATAGTCTTTAACGTTTTTATCGTCGCATTGAAATGGGCTTAATTTAGTCTTTCTGCCTCATTGAGCTGTTTTTAGTCTTCGAGGATGACGTAATATTGAAACATTTCGGGTAATCGATTTTCTCTCGATAGTACAAGTGGAAGATGAAGCACTGAATTGCTGAAGCTAAAAATTAAAGGAATTAATCAAAGTTCCATTAAGCTCAACAAAACTTACAAAGCAAGCAAGCAGCAATGAAAGTAAACTATTACTATATTTAGAATCCGCAATCGTTTTCGCTTCAAGACCTGCCTGATCACGTGCTTCTTGAAGTATTCAAGGCGTTAGATCGCAGCGAACTCTGCTCAGCGGCGGCGATGGTGTGCAGAAGATGGTACCGACTCGCCTACTCCCCTTCGCTCTGGAAACGAGTCGATGTACATGTATCGAAGAGTAGTGAAGAATCGCTCAGTCATCTGCTTGACGCGGTGAGAGTTAGTGTGGGCAGTTAGTGTGAGCTTGGAAGTAATGTTAAAACTGAACTACGTAATAATTTTTTGCACTTTGACTAAGTAGTTGAGTTACTTTTTTGAAATTTTACGAAGCACAGTGGAAATCTTTATCATTAGTAAATAGGGATCGGCGGATTTCGACCGATATAAGCGATTACTGTTTTAAACGACTTTTGCCTTATACAAAACATAGAAGGCCGAATATTCAGGACTGGCCAAATGTGATCGCTATAAACGATTTATACTGTAATTTTTACTCCTTCGTCTCGTACGATCGCCGCACAAACGATCGTAGAGCTCGCTGAAGAGTACGTTTTCAGATATCAGCAGCAATAAGAAATTTAGCCCTGACCAAAGACGATGAAACAACCGACAGCGTGATTGCCGTAATATTGCCTAGCTCAATGCCATCGCTCACTGTTCTTGACCTGGGCTTCATGAAAGGTATTTTTTTAAATGCTGCTGATGGGATATGGGACGATTGAACAATGTGCGGTAATTGAACGGTTTGCTACGATTGAACGATTTGATGGGTGAGCGACAGTATTATTCATCTTGGTATATTTTAGGCCTAACCCTCTCTATGTTGGATCTGTTTATTGATCGATGTCCACACGTTCAGTCACTCAATCTGGAAGGAATAAAAGAGGTGCGTTTCCAGTTCTCCTTTTCCGCTGCTTTCTCTCTTCAAAAGATGTTCATTTATTTTTTTAACGAATATCTTTATTGCTCGTTGAATAGTAAATATACTCAAATAAACATTAGCTGAACAAGTTATATGTCAAATAACTGAAATATCCAAATAATTACCAAATGAGTAATGCGACTTTGCATGATAATTGATGTTCTTAAATCTAAAAATTCTCAAGTCTGAAGATCTTCGAACATTAAATAATGTTAAAAGTTAAGGTTTGCGACCAGACATTGGTGCTGATTGCATCTCCGAGCGCGTGGCCGCTGTTGGAAGAGCTGTGTATTTCGCATTGTTTGGCCGTATCCGACGCCGGTCTAAGCGCCATTTCCGTTTCATCCAAACGACTGCGATGCGTCAACGTTGACGGCATTAGTCAATTATCTGACGAGTGAGGACAATTCTTTCAGTTTCTTTCGAATTTTTGCGTGTCGACTCGGCGCTTTGCGCTATTGTTTTATAGAGATGATTTTGAAACATACCCTTTCTACTTAAATAGTATTCATTTCTAATCAAATAGGGTAATTAACAATTCGAAGCGACATTTTTAAATCTTAAGGACATATTTCAAGTCAAGCCAATCTGAAAAATATCCTCTTTAAATTTGAAAATGTTCTATATGATTCGAATATTGTCCTTATAAATGTGCAAATGATATACGTGATGAAGTTTATTCAAACAATTCTGTTTTTCATGTAACTCATCTTGTAGATCAATAGAACGATTGGCAATTAGCCAAAAAGATCATTTGGAACGACTCTATCTGGACGGCCTAGAGCTGAGCGACCAAGCGATATTGCCACTGATGGAGTGCAAAAATCTCTCTCTGTTATCGGTTTCTTTCTGCGAAAATTTGACCGACTGCGCTCTCGGCTATATTAAGGTTTGTTTTTCTCGTGATTTTCTAATGTTTCGAACATTGCTTAACGATTGTTGCAAATTGTGGGAGGTCTATACATGGCTCTTGTAATATGGTATTATATCAGTTGCAATAGTTTTCCTCCCTGAGCGTTATTTTGGTCTTTGAAGTTTACGATGTGCATCGTTTTTATTTTAAGTTGCCAATATTATTAATTGAACAACAGTGGGTTTACGGTATCACTAAGATAACTAATTTTCAATGATAAAGGGCTCTTTGACCGCAACCTGTCATCCTTGCGTTAAAATGCATCAACTATGCATTGACTGCGTCAACCTTGCGTTCAAATTAAATGCAAAGATGATGAATCGGGATACATGAATGTGTATAATTAGATGACAAATGTTGAGTATTGTTTTCCTTGTAGGAAATGGCGGCATTGTCGCATTTGCATCTGCGCAAAGGAACGGAGATGAGTGAGAATGGATTCCGTCAATTGTTCGCTCAGCCGAATAGCATGGCGTCTCTCCGCTTTCTCAATCTCTCCGAGTGCAACGCCATCAACGATCGCTGCATCGAAGCCATATCGCTCTGGTTCGTTGCTTGTGAATTTTTCAATAAAACATTCAGTTTCACGCGAAAATCGCCTTCTTTCAGCTGTCCCAACCTCGAGGCTCTCTGCCTCAGCTGGTGTTGGTCGGTTACTGAACGAGGTCTCATCACGATTGTCGAACGGTTGGGGTACGGCAGATTTTGTCATTTTTACTTTTTTAGTTGTTGAAATGATTTCCATAGAGTTTTTCATTCTCTTAGATCTATTAAAACAGTTGGAATACACTCCTTTCTATCAATTCTTGTAGGCTCCTAGCGCGATAGCAATTTAGTACTTGGTTACTGTATTTATTATCTTAGACAGTGCCGTCTGCTGTGCATGGAAGGAATCAAGTCGATATTTGGCGGCTGTTTGCTGGGCGGGGAGTTGGGCACTTCGTTTCGCGACTCAATTCGTTTTATCAACCTTCACAATTGCAATGCGGTATGTCTGATTCAATTTGATTTAGGTCGTTGATCTGTTTGGACGTAATGGGAATGGACTGTGTGAAGGGATCGTCGTTTCGAGACGTGCCAAATTTGAATCTCGCTCAAGTGCGATTCATTGATTTGCGCCAATGCAACATGGTTCGTGCGTGACTCGGTGTTGTCGGCGTATTTGGAATGGGGAATAGGTGGGGCGTTAGCCTAAGCCTAAGGCTAAACCTGAACCCAACCCTACGGTCCTATAGCGCGTTAGCCTCACTTCTCAGGCGTAAACAGCGTTGTCGGCAAGAGGACGCAATATTATACCGAGCGAAAATCGCTCTCCACCTAATCGAATAGTCTTACTGACGCAGAGGAGTACCGTGGGCTTGATTAGCTCTGCCACAACCTTTACATACATTTGTCGCAGCCGAGAATTCCCTCCCTGGCTTCACCGGGTACAGTAATCCTCAACGCTTAATCATCGCTGTGAGCATTTGCAACCAAGATTTCACATGTTATCTGGGACACTTTAGATCGACGACACGACCGTGACCGAGATGGTGAGACGAAAGAAGGATCTAATTGTGATTAATTATTACGGAGAAATTCTGGACCACATTTCTATCGATCGCTCAGCGCCCGAGCGTAATCACAGCGCGTATCGAGACAAAGTCAACGAAATTCTGAAGGATCTGCCTGGTGGATGCTGCATGACCGCAATATGATTGTTTTTGCTGCCTGATAGTCACGTTCAACGAAATCTCTGCTACTTTTATTGTGATGCGACCCTATCCGTCTTTTTGCTGATCTGATGTCATAATCACTCGTTCGTTCGGAAACCGCTGTGATATTTTAATTGATTGCTTCAGGAGTGACGCATAACGGCAGCGACCGTTTTTAAATATTGAAAATTGTTTTGTTCCTAAGTATGTCCTCAATGGCTAATATTTGATTTAAGCGCTGTATTCCCCGGCGTTTTTATTTGCACTATTGTCCGTGCTCCTGGTAGAGCCTTGGCGGACTATTGAGCGCGTCATACTGTAAAAAAGATCAAAAACGATAGCCGTGCTGCGAGCTGCGTACGCGGCAAATATGAATACATTACTTAAAATAGTTTGTATATTTCACTAAATGCCAAACAAACATATTCTCTCTTAAGAGCCAACTTTTTGTCTAAGTGTTACGAGAATCTACATCCTACCCCGAATACTACCTTTTACGTCAAACCATTTTGTTAACGCTTCCTGACGCGAACTACAGTTGTTGATCAAATGTTTTTGCGCTTCAATCGCTCTCGTGATCAAATTCAACGAAATTTACGCCAACTTGTGCATGCCTATTATTCACTATTATCGCAGGTGTTCCTTAATCAGCCTATACGATATTATTTGCACGATTCTTTCGCTCTATCTACTGTCGCATTCCGTGCCATTTGCTGTTTCTCGCGGTGTTAACGTATATGACTTTGCCAGAATACTGATTCCCCTTGATGAACGCCAGCACACCGCGAATCTCTCCTTACCAATCATTGGCAATCTATTTCGGTTTACTATTACAAACAGTCAACCTAGCACAGCAAAATACTACCGGGTTTTTCCGAAAAACCGCCCCCCCCCCCAAATGACCGCCCCGGGGGCGGTAATTAGGATTTACAATTTTACATTCGTGGCTCACTACAACAAGTTAATTATTAAAACTTCTAAAGAACATTTTTGGTAGATATCGCAATTAATTAAAGCAAAGCTTGTTTTTCTTCGCTATTTTACTTCATTGCTCAGCGTAATGACGTTATTTTACGCTGCTTTTGTTGATAAGTAAAGAAAAATGCATATAACGCATTTATACTACTTTCCTAAAAAGCGCCCCCGGGGCGCTTTTTCGGATTAAAATTGAATTCGTCAAAAGTGCCCAAACTAAAAAAGCGCCCCGGGGCGGTTTTTCGGAAAAACCCGGTAGTATTTTAGCTGCAATGCATTAAAATTGCAAGAATAGGCGAGAAATTCATCAGAATGTTCAACGTTTGCCATTTAGATTTGTTTTCCAGCTTTATTCTTCACATTACGAAAACGTATAGTAACACACTGCAGTGTACTTTATATTTATGAGCATGAACTTTTGCGGGTAGCTCCGGTCACCTCTATTTGTGGGCAGATGCCGTAACTCTTCGAGTTACGCTTGATAAGATGGCTGCAAATCATATCATTTGATATTTTTGTAGCTAATCGCTAAGCTGCTGTCTTGTCATGCACAGCCAATAACAGTCAACGATATATGCCCACAGATTGAAGGTATTATTTGAAATGGTGATTGAAGGTATTCTTTGAAACTGGAGTATCGCCCTGGGCGCCTTTTCGGACAGATGATATCTGTGAAATGCTTCGCTTGGGGACGAAATTTAGGGGCAAATCCTGTATAAGCTGCGGTTCAACGTGCTGCGCTGATATGCAAGTTAAAGAAACTAGACGTGAATGAGCGATTGCTGATTTTGCTGCGGCGCCCCACTGACTACAAGAAGTAAAGCGTGACGCCTGTTCGATTTGACTGACAGACAACGACGACAACAGACGATTGTGTCTTCTAACTTGTTCTCTTTCCGTGCGGTTGAAGACGGTTTTGAGCGTTCCTCCTGAACGGTTGCCTCAGTCTCAACGTCTGGCAGTTGTGAAATTCAGTTGTTGTTTTTCTATCCGACTTTTCGCTGACAGCTTCCATCGCCCGTCGGTCAGTGCGAGCAGTTTTGCGATCTGTTATTTTAATCTAAAGCAGACTCGTCGAGGGGATTTCCTCGCCCCTTCTGCTTTCTTTAGCCTGGATTGGAACGATGGTAAAAGAGAAAGACAATTTATCTTTACCTCTTTCTTGGAGAATCGATTTGTGGGCATTTTTCTGGAAGACACGTCGAGGAACAAAGAGCGGCTAAGTTCCATAGCCAAAAACCGAACCGAAGTAGTCGAAAATTGCCTCCGTGAAAATGTCAGCCTTAGTAATGGAACTGAGAAGCGTTATTATACACATTAGGCAAAATTCAGAGCGGAAATTGCAGCTCTTAAAATTCCTGGAAAATTCTATTGCTTATCAGCCATATTCTCCAGCGCGGCCTCTGGTCTTGTTGGGAATGGCCATCTTCGTTGGCGCCTTCCGCTTATTCGTCAGCGCTTTCCTGCTATCATTGCTGAATGCAGCCAGCATTGGCATCAACAGCGCCGTCGAGGAATTGGTCAGTGCACAAACTTCAGTCATGAACATATCTCACTTTATTTGCCTTATCCAGTAAATATACTGAATGAATAATATTTAACATCCGCTGACAAACTGTCAGTGCGCAATACAGGTTAAAGAATTACTGGATGTAATCATCAGGGAGAGTCGAGATTTTTTTCTCAAAATGATATTTGAATATTCGCAGGCGGGAAAGCCAAAATTTAAATTTTAGCGCGTTAATGAAAATTTATAATTCACGCATAATTTTTGGTTGAATTGGGCGGATATCTAGCCATCTAGGGAGACTTGCAATGCTCTGCGAGAAACCTCTGTCTTTCTCTCTCCTTGAGGTTAATTTATCAATGCTATGCGATTATCATTTATTTGCAGCTTGAAGTTAGAGAGCGAGTACGGCGCGACGCGTCGACGCTGGGTCAACCGACACAAATCCACCGAGCGAAGATTAGCATGGTGGGCACGAAAGTCATGATGGGCGACAGTAGGTCCGTGCGTTAGATTTTCACGCAGTTTTAAGGGTGTGGCTACATCCCATGCGAAACTGAAAAGCATATGACAGAATTGGAGCTGGCGTCTCAAAAAAAGTGACTCACGTACCCAGCTCTTCCGCGACCATCTTTTAGATTTGATTAATTAATAAGAAACTCTGCTCGTTCCAAGCTCTTGGGAATGCGCTGTGAAATTTGTTTAGCTATGCACGACAAATTGAACCCGAATCGTATTCATTTTTATTATAATTAATTAGCTGCTAATCACCATGTTATGCTGAGTTAATATTAATATACGGTACAATCTTCAGAGCTAGGGATAACCGGAGCTTCCATCAGAAAGAGAAGTAATGTTCAACATTCGTTTACAGGTCAGTCACCCAGATGTTCGATATTTACCAATATCGGGTGAGCTGGACGGAGCCGACCAGCTGGAATGATAATTTCGACGATTCCAGCAGGCGTTATGAGGTTTCTCTCTTTTATATTTTAGTCTTCCTTTCTGAACTGTTGCGAATACTAGCTCAATTGCTGGGTGGAAGGTGGCAATGGCGATCGCAAGATTATTGTCAGAAAACAAGTGGGCGCATATTTCAGCGGCTACAACCAAAAGTATCGGTTCCCACCTGGCTTGAACTTGGTTAGTTTTTGTTTTAATTGCCATTAATGTACCATTTCCACTTAAATAAAGGCACTTTAAAAATCGAACAGGACATTTTCCAGTTCATAGAGGACGTTTTCCACACTGATATGACTCTGGAGAATGTTCTTTTTTGATTTGGAAAGAGACTTTGAAAAGCGGAAATGGTGTATGCCAAAGTCTGATCGAAATAATTAGGCGACGCAGTGTCAAGTTCGCGCAAATAACAGCGCCGGCTTCACTACATCCTGGACCGAGACAAATAGGATCAGTGTCAAGGACGTTCCAGTGTACTTCCCGGGTTTCGAGGACGTCGATTTGCGGGGCCTCTCTGAAGAGGGAATAATTTCTGTTCTGTCAAAAAATTCAACAGAAGTAGCTGCTGAAAGTGTTGTTCCATCCGGAACTCCAACGAAGAAAGAGTGAGTGCTCCTGATGAACGTCGTTTTGGGAGATCAAACGTTCGCAATCCTTCACGCATCAACCAGACAAAGTCACCGATTGATCTGCGATGAAAGTTGGCTAGTATTCATTTTCAATCGATGCTACTCTTCGTCACTCTTTTTGACTGTGATTTTTTGATTTTCTCACTTAATACAGACAACGCTAATGTAATGTACACGAATCGAACTTTACGACAACGAGCATATCGCATCGGCCTACGCTCTCGACTTCTCTCCTTTTGAGACCCCTCGGAGTTTATGACCTTCAAAATCTCTACTTGCTCACCTCTCTACGCGTTTACATTGTGTCCTGATGCTTAACACCGATTCATAACAGCATCGATCGCGTGAGATTTAGTTGAGATCTTAAAATAGATATCTGAATAAATATCTACTCATAGAAGACGCTACATGGACACTTACCTTTAGCGTATAGTTAAAACGACGACAAGTAATGAAATCAGTGTATGCTTATATATAGACGACACATAATATTTATTAATCGACAACATCAATTACACTGATCTTTGAAGAGTGTACCATGGATTGTTTTTAATGGAATATGACGAGACTGCTTAATGATAAGTATATTACAATGCAAACTCATGTAATTTGCAACCGACTTGTCATGGGTGGATTAAAGTAATTCGAGGTACATCTCTCAGATCTTGGGGTAACCAGAATTTTCATTTATATCGTCGCTGCGAGGTATCGAATGAATACGAAACATAGAGACATCACATTTACTGGACTATTAAAGATATTGCTCATGGTCAAAATGTTTATAAACAAGTTTGAACCGTAGTTCAAACTCACTGAACCCAACATTTACAGTAGATATTTCGAAATGACACGATCGAACAGCGTGTAATCGGCGTTCGCTTCGGTGATATTGTAAGTCGAGTAGAGCGCCCGACTGGGAGTGTAGATGGGAAATAGTCGACATTTGCCCCCAATAGCCTGGTAGGTGGCGCTCATGCATTGGATGTTCTTGCTGCACAATTTGACACAGTCGAAAGCGGACGATGTCATATTGTAATCCGCTAGGGAGAAGGTGTCATAGCCAGTGGCGATTTTCGTGTTGCTTTTTTGAGTGAAAGAAGGCGGTTCGGATACTGCAGTAGTCGTCCCTAAAAGTCCAGGTCAAAAGAATTGTCCCGCGAGAGGCAGCGTTAGTTATTGTTGATAGAGTAACTACAAAACAAGAGGAAAAAGGCTTTTTTAAACAACGATCTGCTTCTTCCCTTCTTTCAGTCGAATTTAAGGGGTAAAAGAATTATCGAATGCGTGTGTACGCTTGCAACATCGTCATGAGATTGCAGGACGATATGTGTGAATGATAATAAGAAGTGACGCCTACATCGATAAAAGTCGAGCAAGCGGCAAACGACGTAGGCGGTGTTGGTCGCAGCTGATGCAAGATATACCCATCGGCCATCGACCAGATTCATGGCGGCCACGTTACTGGCGAATGTTGTTGGTTTCGTCGCCCAATTTTGAAAGCTGGGAAGAGGCATGCCATTATCCGCCCATCCATTACCGTTCCAGTTTAACCAAATTAATCCCGAGTCGCCGAATTTCGCCCTCCTGAATAACTGCTGTAAGTTGCAGGGTCTCCTTTTCTGTGAAAGCGACATCTGTGTCACAGTCGCTATTGAGTAAAATTTTTGAGTCAATTAACTGTATTGTTTAAAGAAGCGTTTAAAGCCGGGCGCGGCTGAGTAAAGTTATTGACTTATTTTTTGCCTCCCTGCGCGCTGCTTAACAAATCACCATCTGTGATGCGGATCTTAATGAACAGTATACATTAAGGGGAGTATTGATTCTGATCTTTGAATTTTGTATTGGTGTTTATGTTTATAAACGAGTGTTTGTTAACGTGTTAAGTAATCCGATTCAGTGGCGGTACAGCCTTTCAGCTTTTAAAAAAATCAGTTAATCCCTGCCCAGATGCCCGATGGTATAATGGTTACGGTGAGGATTATTATCACTTATATCAAAAAAAGAGGCTGGATTCATAACTGTTGAAATAACACGTCAGTAAACGACGATTATATCAAATTTTGTAAATTTAATTGACTGTGGCTTTCAACTCTAGATCGACGTGAACGGGACCAAAATATTTCATTCTGGACGTCCGACGGTATACATTTTTGACGTCCGAGGAAGTCATTCGACTTTTCGTTATAAGAACTTAGTAAAGTGGAAGAAGTGAAATTGCTAGTTCACTTATTGATCAATTTTGAGACCGATAGTCTTATTGACTTTGTTTGGGCCGCTCCAAGTACTGCATCTGACTGACTGAATGGTTGTCAAACTTCAACGAGATTCTTCTAAAGTTGCAGTTGTGACGGCTGATAAGTGGGGAAGGAAGAAAGTGCAAAAGTAAGCGTACGCGAATGCAAGAAGCTCGTCGTTTTCCGCTTGGCTTCTGATGGATGGAAGGGTGGCGCTGAAGTTCGCATGGCAGAGTTTCTCTGCGCCGCTCCACTGAAACAGCGATGAATTTTGGAACTTCATTGCTTTGACATAGGTTGAAGTTAGTTGCGTCCAATCCTTGCTCATCTTTCCAGCTGTAAGTATTGAAAAAATTTCAAAACAGGTTCCTAGCTGTCCTCTTTTACGAATGGAAAGTTTTTGCGTAAATTTCCTCTTTATTGCTGATTAATCTATGTCCTTGCTTATTTCTGCTTTCAGCAAAGAAACGATAAGCTGTAATATTTTTTCCATCGCCGTGAGAGTATTATCTGATATAAGATTTTTTGAGAAAATTGAGGAAAAAGGGTAAAGCGAGTTACACAAGCTCCCCGTAAAGTGGCTCACACAAATAATGCGAAATTTCAGCTTGATGCTCCAATTATTTGGATACTTTGAGTGCCAGTTTTTTAGAATCAGCCGAAAGCAGAATATGGCGCCACCGGGATTGTCTTGACTTGCTACTGATTAAGTTTTACCGCCTTTGCCCCTGACTTAATGAATTTGCAAACCGTTTATTTGACTGCATATTACCGATTAAATTGGACTTAATTTACTTTTGCTTACTTTGCACGATTTATACTTTCTGAGCAAGTCGGTAAATCCAGTAAGTAAACTTAG
>NIUQ01001441.1:0-30433 GCA_002796945.1 Plectus sambesii | reverse complement strand
GCCTGCTTTCCATTTTAGGATCTTTTCTAATAAGAAGATTGGTTAAATTTTTTCCCTTATTTTGGATGCGACGCGCTCATTTCAGCGGAGCGGGGGGAGGCTATCCACAGCCAAAAGTATCACAAATTGCGCAAATATTTAGTTTCACGGCGCCGTTAACTCATAGGGAGAGGGTGAGAATTGCCCACCCCTCATAGTCCGTTCGTTCTCGACCTTGCTCGATTGCGATCGTGTCTACCATATTCAGGCCAGCGATGTGCGCAAACTTCTAAACTCCCGCATAAAGAAAGTGGCCACCCACCATTCTCTGTTCTCCATATCTCCGCCGTGCGATTATCATCGCCGTCGCCGACCGTCGCATTGACCGTGGCCGACTGCGAGTCGACAGAAGGTCGGCGGGACAGATAGGGGGACGAAGGGTGCGCCCGCCGAGATCTCTTCGGTTCCGGACACACTGGCGTCTGAAAACATGCGTACGAGTCGGATACGGATTAGGATGCAGAGTTTAGATAAGATTATCAAAATAGTTTGGGAAAGTGTGAGTAATTAATCTACCACTACCTCCGGCTTTCGTTAACGCAGTTTGCGTTGTGGCGCGATCGAAGTTTAAGTACACCGAAACAGAACCAAATTTATCATAAAAACAACGCTAGGAGTCTTCTTTAAAAATGAAGGCTATGTGTTGTGCATAAAGCACTTGGCTATGATGTTGCCGGATAGCGCGATTGCGGCTTGCTACTGAAAGCACTCATAGCACCCCAAACTAAACTAATTCACCGAATCCCCTGCTGCAGGGATTATAATAAATATTGGCACTAATCGGCTGTCAACTGAGCTGCCAACTGTGATATCGCCCTGATGTCGGGAGTGCAAAAGACACATTTGCTAAACTAGTTGACTCTGATGATCTATGTTGACAAATGCTAGATATTAAAAAAGTATAAAACTGGTGACATCTACTAACCTAAATTACCAGCAAAAATATGAAAAAGCTTTAACTGTTGCGATATTAAAACTAGAGCATCGAAAAGTATTAAATTAGCATAATCTCAAGACTGCATAGGAGTAATGAATAGTGTAGAAATCTCACAGGGCATTGCGCGGCAGGCTCCTTGACGGATATGCTTATTTGACAATCGAAGTAAAGGTTGTTGCGATCGGCATATTTGAAAACGTGCGCGTCTTTTCCGGCCATTAAGTCGGTGATGTACTCCAAATTCGAAAGCAGATATTTGTCAAGCGCACATCTGAAAATCTCAACGCTTTGAAGGTTTTGATGGCGGAGTTTGACACGTTAAATAATTCTTAAGAAGGCCGAAGCAAGAACAACGACTCCGGCTGCTACACGCAAATGAAATTAGCTCCATCATCGAGGGTTTGCATTCAAGCCTATGCCTATGCTTAAGCCTAAGATGCAGCACCCTCCATGCCGGACCGAATTATGAGTGCGTGTAGCACCCGGCCATGTCAATGATGCAACGATATATAAGCATGGAAAAGCTGCAATACAGTGAATGAGATTGTTTCGTCACGTCAGATTGTCAAAAAATCAAACCCTTGTTGGTCGAGCAGCTGAATAATATCCCCAGCACCGTCATCTACTTTGCAGCTGAAAATAAACTGAAAGTCACCAAGGCCATATGGACATATATTTTAAACATGTTTATACTATGCCTGTCGGGTGGTGGTCGGATCTGAACAGTTCCATATGTGCTAAACGGCTGAGATAGTAGAATATGTTTAATATAAATATACCATCTAACATGTATTGAGAAAGGTCGCCGTCGGATGTGCTGTCATAAATATAGAAAGTTCGATAGTGCATACGCGCTTAGAACCATGTATGTTTACTCTATGAAATTACAGCAATTACTTGCTATTTTTCAAATAATTTAGACGAAACGCATTCAGACTGTCATAATAGTTTTTGCACGTAATGCCAAAGGTTAGCGTGCGACTATTAAAGAGTCAAAATGATTATCGTTCGTTCGCAATAAAAATTGCAGTACTTGAGCCATTTTTAAGCTACCGTAAACATTCACTCACCTGTGCACCACCATGCAGAAAGTGTCAACCGTCTCCGTATCGCAAGTCCACTTGTGATAGACCTAAATTGAAGCGTATAAAATGGCGCAAAAGATATTCTGTAGAAAATCAAGATAGTTAGAATTGTGCTCTGGAAACTTTTGAATTATTCAGAAAAGACTTCATAATGACAGCAGTTATGGTAAAGGTCACTTCAACAGCTGATGCTTGCCCTCCAACATTGCCGATCATTTCAGATCTCTAAGCTTCAGAAATGGGCGTATATCATCTTCACTCATCACTGCTAAGTTACTTCTATCGAGCGGCTTCAGGTAAGTTACTGACATGGCACTATGGCATAGTTTAAGCCTGCGCTACATGTAAACAAAAATCAATAACGGTAGTTTAGCGACGTTTTGTGGACGCAGCAATTTGAATACGATACTTGAAATAATTTTGCATTAAAAAAAAAGCAACGTTTCTATTTCTTATCCGCGCATTTTCTGACTTGAAATGATAACGCGCAAATACTACATAAATCGTCGTTTAATCCTGACAACTGCTCTGTCAAATGCGGTAACGCATAATGTGCAATATTGCGCAATGGCTCACCGTATCTCCAACCTTTGCGTAGAGTACCGGCGCTCCCGTCGGTCCTCCGCTTAGAACTTCATACCGACATACTGGCATTGGCACTTGCTGTGTTTGAAATGTTGTCGTCAACATGCTTCAATCAGAAAATTCTACTATTTCACTGTTCCAAACAGTCAGTAACCAGTTAACTATACCTGACTTGAATCTCAGTGGTTTTAAAGGTTTCCATTTCCATGTAAAAGCACTGAACCATGTATATTCGATCCACCTTCGTGATGAAGACTTAACAGGAATAAAAATGAGAATTAGAAAACAAAGATACTTTCTTCAAATAAAATAAGTGAAAGTGAAAGTGACACGTTAATGAAAAACTTTTAAATGCTCACACTGATGAAATGAGACGACTAAAGTGGTGCTGACAAAGGCGCCGGGCGGATCTTTCTGAAATATGCACCGATTGATAATTTTTTTAGGAAAACGAGAATTCAGTAATATTTGCTAGGTCAGATCAGAAGGCACGACTCGGCACAAGGTTGCCGGTGTCTGCATGGTGACATTACCTTGACCCCGATCCATTATGTAACTGTGGCAATCACAGTTTCTATTCAGTCCTCCCGCGAACATTACAACTGACGAAGCGCGGCATTCAACGCTTCATTGAATGCAACAGTTTAAACAGCTCTCGATGTGGACTCAATAATGCTCATTATTAACCGTAGGCTTAAGTTGTCGTGCTATGGCATAACTTGCTCTTACTGTCATCATCACAAGACAGAGAGAGAGGGTAACAAGTCGTCAACATTCTATATCAGTCGATACCATGATATTAAAAAATTGTAAAGGACTTGCAGATCGAACGCTTTTTACGCTGCAAGCTTTAAATGGCAGCTTGATAGACACAGATGTGGTGTTGGTAGCATCAACCCGACACGCGGGGTCTTCGTATTCATCCTTGACAAAAATATGCCCCTCGAACGGAATCAGTGTATTAAATTTGACTGCGATGAACGATCCTCCGCATTCCACAATCGGATCACCTGAATAGTTGTTATAAGGTTGAATTTTGAGAAAGGTGCGGAAACATTATTTTCACCTTGAACACCGTTTTCCAACGGTAACGCAAAGGCAGCTTCCTGCAAAGGTTGAAAGTTATTTATCGATCAATAATAAGCGTTTTAGCTCATATATGGATGATATCGGTTTTAGGGGTACCTGCTGACACCTATTTTTGCGGCGCTTTGATGAGCTCTGGAAGGCGAGCGTAAATAAGAGGAAAGATCCATTCGAGTTTCATGAATAAAGTGAATAATTTATAGAGAAGCTTGCTGAAAAGAGCGTTTGTCATCCTACGCTTATACGATTAGCACTATAATTTTCATCGATGCCCAAGGAAATACCAAAAAAGAGGCAGCAAAGGTGAGGGCCAGTTGTTTGCCTGCAATATAAATCTTGAATCTTTCCATCTATTGCTAATATCAAAACTGTTTTGACAATATACCAATTTTGAACAAGTCTATTGGACATTCCCATCAGTCATGTTTCGTCGTCCCATCCGATCAGGGACCAATATTGTGAGACTGTTAAGAACTGCGTTATTGAGTGTCGAATCCGCATTGTTGTCACCGCATAATCATATTAAGAATTAAGACTCGATTTTTCTATTCTCACAGATTTTGTGAAAAGATGATTAGTGAATCGCGATTTGACGGCGAAAAAGGAAACCACTATTGGGAAAAACGGAGACATTCAGGCGAGCATAAGGATAACATACTGGCAAGTAAAGCAGGACGACTAGTGTAATGGCGAAGAGATGCATTTTGGGTCAGCGACGATAGACGTACGACGGTGGACGGTCCAAAAACGGACAGCGCTGCGGACAATTGGAAGAATTGGAAGGACAGTCGAGAGCGGTGCGCAGACGACGCTCAGGGTCGGTTGCAATCGTCGGACTTTTATGGAACCAATAAAAGAAGACGACCGGATCGGCGGTCACCAACGTTGAGCAGAACTTTGGTTGAAGTGACTGTCGATGGGGGACGCAGGGACCAGGAGATCGAGTTGAATGACGCCAACTGTTTTCTTACTCCGTTTAGTCTCTTGAGTCACCGGCGTCTGTTTGTTACCTTTGATAAGAAGCTCGTCAATGATTTTAGTCGGCTACAAATCGCGACACGCTGCGAATGAGTCTAGTTGAAAAGAAACGAGATCGAACAAATGAATAGAGGTGGAGATAATGGAGAGAGGTATGTATGGCTCGAATATGTAAAGTGATAATTGGCAAAAGTGATGATGGGCTTTTGAAATCAGCAATCGTGCGGGATTTCGTGAATTATAACAGAAGTTGCTCAACCCTAACGCTGCTTCTACCTCTTGTGCCAAGTTAGAGTAAGTTACTTCCAATGTATGGCATAAGTCATCAGCATCCATACGAGCATTCAGTTTGAGTTAAAAAATGGAAACAACGCATGACTAACAGCAAAAAAAGTTAGACATAAAGGCTGATTTAGCATTGTCAAATGCCGCAAATACTTTCGCGCTGGCGTTATCCCTCCTATTCAAGCTGAACCTAATTATAGCGTCAAACCTACTTCAAATATTGTATATATTTTAACGCTGAAGCAAAAGAAACAATATAGCATTCATGGTGATGGTAGGACAAGGGATCTGTCCGATCTTCTGGATTTACAAAGTATGTTCAATGCCTAAGAGCGCCTAAGAGTTTTCAAAGGCCCTCCCGCAGCGCTGGAAGAGACAACAGCACTGTTTTGGAACAAGTTGCATCGTCGGAAGACGACTCGTTCCCAGTGTCACGGCGGACTCGGCAGAAGTCGACCAGTCGGTCAGGATGATGTCTACGCAAGGCCGAAGTGCCTTGTACCGCTAACCCAGATTTCTCCCCTTTCCTTTACCGACTTATCAGCGACAGGCGGAGGACGATTCGCCACTCGCAACAGATAGACACGCGGATATCGAGTGATCGGCACTCCGGAATGTTTTGCGATTCACCACTCAAAGAAAAAAGTATTTACTGGCAATACTGCTGTTAAGCACTTTCCCGGAAAAAATTGATTATGAATAGTAAAGGAGACTTACACCATTAGAGTTGTATGTTCGTGCGGTAATTAGCAAAATTTCCTATAAGACTGGGGTACGATAGGGAACGCTACTCACCATGGAACAATTGCAGATGTACATGATGTTTCAGACGGACACAAAGCTTTTAGGACATTTTCTAAATTCCCACAGTCTGCGAGAGTTACGTCAAATTCCACGCAAGTCTTTTGAACCTACCAGTTTAAGGCAAGTTCTCTTCAATTGGTCGACTCTCCTTCCAATATGTTCCAACCATTCTGGCTTTGCGACTGATCCGATTCTGATCCTTGAACGAAGTTTTTGTGTCGACAGGATCTCCCTTGTAATGATCACTTCAGGGAGACAGCATGCATGAGATCGCAATGGAGTATGGAGAAAGTATTTGCTCAGTCATATTTGCTGCTTGGTATTTAATGACATTCTTCTGCGCTTGCCTGTACATTATGATTTGCGTTCACAGCCGCACACACACGATGCCCTTCTCTAACTCAATCGAATTAGATTCTGTTTACTTACACATTTACTTTAGCAATCAGCGGAAGTATCGAAAAGTTACAAAAGACAGTGGTGGGAGAGGGAGATGGCGTCGGACAATCGCCAGTCTTTTCCAAATTTGTCATCCAAAAACTCAGTTTTCATTTTTTTGCGCTAGATCTGTACGAGATCAAAATCCCCAAAGCAACTTTTAAGTAAGGATTCGCGGTGCAGTGGGCTCAATAATTTTCTCTAATATCTATCATAATATATTCACGACCGTTTCAGTGCTGACGCCACTCTATTCCTTAACCAGTTAGAACAACACAAATCGTCCTCACACTTCAGCCTACTTCATCAGCGTCAGACACGGCGCGAGCGAAATCGACAACGAGACGCTGATTCGTTCTCGCCTTCGTTGGTGCCTGGCATCGCCATGTTCACTCGCGGGTGAGATCACTGTCGTTCTGTTCCTCTTTTACGTAACAAGACGGTCAATAGGTCGGCCCATTGCCCGAGGGCTGTGTTCCCATCTTCACTCTCTCGTCTTGTCATCTTTCACTATCGTTTTTCCTATTTTCGGTGTATCTCTCGAGAAGAAAATGCACAGGAATGGCTTTGCCCCTTCACAGATTACATTATGTTCACAAATAGGACGGTCGAAAAATTGCATTACTTTCAAGAATTCCTCTTATTGAAGCTTTCAGTAATCATACAGAGCATGCGATTGATTTGAACGTAAAGGCGAGAAGAGATTAAAACGCGCAAGAAATGACGTAATGTGATAAAGGTGGTTCATACGAACTGATGCCAAAAAAGAATAATTTTAACAAAAGCAAGACTGATGAAGACAATCTAAGAATAGTGCAGTGTCTGGTGGTAATATGAATTCAGATATTCTAGTGGATTGCAATATAATTTCTACATTGCTCTAAAATTTAACTGAATCATTTAGTATTGAGTTATTTGAGAGACAATCACTGCTGTACCGCTTGTAAGGCTCCAGAACTCAGTCGAGGATAAATGATATGATATACAGAAATTAATATTGACGCGTATTAATATCGCATAGCTTTAGAGCCAGCAAATGATATGATACCATCAGCTTCCGTACAAAATGATGTTTGATTTGACAGTCTCGTTGTCAATTAAAGATATCAGAAAATAACGAAATATGTGTCTTTCGTATCATTAACTGACAATGAGCTGATATGAAAATGATACGGCATCCTTTTCAGTTAACAATGTGACAAGTCCTTCTCTCATCGCAACTTAGATCTGAGCGTACGGTTGCCTCGCTTTTACTCTTCATCAAAAACGCTGGAACAATACAATCAATAGTGTTGACCAAACTTTGATGACCGAGAAGGACATTTAATGTCCCACTACTTATTTAGTTCATGAGTAAAGGAGGCTGAAACACAATCTTGTCTTTCCATTGTTGTAAGGCACACATGTTTCATTGATTGCCTCAGGATGAATGCCTCCGACACCTGTTCTTCAGTTTCCGTCAGGCTCGCGACTACATGCTTTGTCTTGTTTCTGATTACGTCCAACGTGCATAAAGCAGCTGAATATAGATGTTCCTTGGCTCTTATTCGCGGAACAAATTACAATTCACTCGATCATCTTGGCATTTATTGTTTAGCCAAATGTTCAGTTCGCTGAACGCCTCCTCATTCGATCTAGGAATTTCGCCTTCCAAGGCTTTGTAACTAAGCAATTCTTTCAGAAGAGAAGTTCATTCCTTTATTCAGGCCAATCACGCCAACGAAAGCGATGAATGAAATTAATTTTCTCTGAGCTTTGATCATTCTTTCATGACTGGAATCTGTCTAGTTTGCTTTCATGCTCGGAATGTATTTAACTAGTTTTGTGCCGATATAACGTGGAAACTCATATTGTCAGTCACCTTTTTTGTAGCATTTGCTTGAGAGAAGAGCAATTTTGCTTGGGCATTAAACAGCTTTGAGAATATCAATGCGGTTAAAATAATGACTAATTGAATTTTTATGAATGTTTCGGTAGCTCAGCCGCAATCAAACTCATAAAACCTATTAGCAAACAATTAGAGCAGCATATTTCCCTCATGTCGATAGTTCGCAGAGTGTTCCGTTTGCACTTTCGGTACAGTATTCGATGTACTAGGCATTAAGTTGCTCCATTAGATCATACAATAGTTGCTTATTTATAGCGGAAGTTTCAACGGGCTTATGCCCTTTATTGTAAAAGTACTGAACAAAGAAATGAATATTCTAGTTACTAATACGTCATGTTTGAAAGCATATATAGAGTCTCGTGAATTACTTCCTTGACAGAAGCTAAAACAGAGCTGCGAAGTCTTTTAATACAAGGATTTTGAGTTATAGCTGACAGCGCGCTCTTTAGTGTTCGCAATATCTTGCTCTTAACAAAATCATTCTCGCATCCATACCTAATTCATTCTCCATTGCGTCTAGATGTCGCTCCCTCTACGCAATCGAACCGATGGTCGTGTGGAACAAATTGTCGATCCTTTGGTAGTGGATAACATGATCATCTCTTGGGTTCTCTATGGAGTCGAAGGCTGCATCCTCACAGCCACAAACTTCCCGATCGTCATCGCAGTCCTTTTCTATTCAAAGCTACGCCAGCAAAAGGAATACGTCATAATAGGGGCGCGAGCGCTGGCCGATGGCATCGCTGGGTTCGGCTTTTTGCTCGCAGCTGTTGGAAGGATCCTGGCCGTACAGAATGGGAATGGTTCGTATTTCTTTGGTATTTATATATTGTACATGATTTTTCACTGCTTGGGTTAACTGAGCATTGTTAAAATAATGCCACAAACTTAAAACTCTCGTATGCAAAATACAAAACTCGTTTTTTATTATTGTTTGAGGTTGCAGATTATTTTAACACCTGATGAAGTATGTGCGCCGAATGCAACTATCTGTCAGTCGATTAGAAGCTTTAGTGGAGCTATCGTTCCTTTTTAAGGGTACCCATGAATGTGACATGAGGATATTAGATGAAAGTCACAGAATGCTTACCGACCAAACAAGCGCACCACTCGAGTATCTTGTGCTATCGGAAACTTTAGAATTTAGTCAAATTAGATGCGTATCCTTATAATAGCATTAAAGCCTCTACTACTTTTTGATGTTTTCAAGAATGGACGATTTGTTATCGTTGGTGATGATAAAGTCCAGTTTTCAGGCTTTGTACTGATAACTCGATGGCAATGTCTGATGACGCCGTGGGTAATTCTGTGGGGATGGTGCCAGCCGTTAACGGCTCTTATGCTAACCGTCGTCTCGCTGGACCGAATAATCGCCGTCACTTTTCCATTGAAATACTACGGATTTACCCACCGATACGCCTTCACAATGGTAAACAAATGAGATACTTTCTTCGAATGCCATTCCCCCTCAAGCCTGACGCAGCATGTCCTTTTGAAACATCGTAACACGCGCAACCTAATGCATAGTATTAAGCGGTGTTTTTATGCTACCGGCACGCCCAAAGCTTTTGTTTTAAGAATGATTGCCTTGCGGCAGTAACCGAGTGATCACGGAACTTGTCGCGATAACCGCTCAACTAGGTTCAGCCTCGGGAGTTGGCCTCGGGAGTTTTGCAAATGTGCAAAAAAACTAAATGAAACATTGAATTCGGCCAATGTCGCCCAGTTGCACGTGGGTGAACGCCACAGACCAAACAGCACCGTTCCGCAACACCATACACTGCTGCGTTGTGGCTGCCTCCACAATACATTTACACTTCATATGGCAGTGCGGTGCGGGAGTGATCCATGCAATAATTAATTTCATCTTTCTTATTAACCGCTTGGTTTACAACAGCATTCGGTCAAATCGAAGCATAATCTGAAGCGCCTAGCCCATACGCATTTGAACTTTTTGACATTTTGCATTGCTTTGCTGCAATCGTAACAAAGCCTCATTGAGTGTTTTTGCAGGTTGGGTGCGCGTATGGCTACGTGTTCATCCCTTTTATAGTCATGGTATACAGGTCATATCAGGTTACCATACCTGACGTCCCTGCATATTGCTCTTCTTTTCACGGCATGACGGCCGCGGATTACGCTTATTTCACAAACTTTGTCTTGGCGGCTACTGTTGTCAGCGTCTTACTGTACATTCCTGTGCTACTAAAATTGAAATACGTAAGTTATTTTTATTCTCCGGTTGACCAGCTCCGCTGTTTTCATGGCACTGCTAATCAGGATCGGTTAGATCATGCATCACTTTGTCTAAGAGTATGTTTCTTGAAGCCGTCGTAATTGCAATTATTATATGTACAGTTGAGGGAAGTGAAGTTACGGGTCAGTTACAGTGCGTGCATTTTGAATTTACCCTTACATATTACGACTGTCCAATCGGCGTCTTTCCAACAACTGTAATTTCAGCAGTTGCAATATTAGGAATAAATTGCATCTTTGCAGACTTTGAAAAATAATACTGCAATTGACAGCTCCATCAAATTTCATCGACTGAAAAGAGCGACAATCACCCTTGGAATCTCCTCTTTATTCACATTCCTCTTCTACATTGTTCCTATGGCAATTATCACGTTCAGGTTGTCAAGTAACAACATCTTATATCTGATGCTCAATTGGAACGCAATGGTTAATATTTTTATATATTTCACGCGATTCAAGGAAATCCGTGGGGGCATTAAATCATTGTTTACATGTCGATCAACCTTGCTTCAAGAAGTAACAATTCATGTGACAAATAAGGATAGGATGGGGGTAGGAAGTCACATTTCGAACCATCCACGCACTGGCACGAGTACGAACGCATGGACTCGAGATGATATATAGTTCTGTAATAATATGGGTTCATTGCAAAATTAACATGTTTTAATCTCGTTCTACAGTCGAACCCGCATCATTGCAACCCGGATCATTGCAAGACTCGCATCATTGCAACTCTTGGCTGACTCCCATTGTCTACTTTTGCACTATTCGGAACCCGCATCATTGCACAACCCGCATTATTGCACATTTCGGCTGGTTCCCGCAAAGATGCAATAATGCGGGTTCGACTGTAACAGTTACCCTTATAGTTAGCACGGCATTCCACGAACAACACCTGACTCTAATAATAGCTTTACTACAGAAGTCCTTGGCTTGTTCACTCTTAATTTAACACGATCAAACTAATTTCGCATTCAAATTGCGCGCAATATTCTTTACTGTAAAGTAACCGATTATTCGCAGAAGATGTGTGCAAAGTAAATGCTGCACGGATGTAAAAATAGATTTGTGATCTTGTTCGTCAGTAACCCTGTCTCGTAGCGTAATGGAGAGATCCATTACAAAAAATGCGTACTCTGCTTTTCCACCTATACTTAGGTGACATGTGACTACCCTCAAATTTAGCATTTCATACCCCATGAGCTTCTCTTCTTCTATTTCTTGTTCCTTGGCACAAAACGCTGTCATACTCTATTTTCTTCTATAAGGAGATGAATGTTTTTGCATGCGTGTATAATGGTTTGAAGAGATGGTATCATTGACAAAAAGGGTTCTACATAAACCGCTCGCTACTGCACAATATAATTATCACGCGGCGACTTAATTGTGCGCAGCAACTCAATCTGTCAAACAAAAGAAGCGGTTCTGCTCTCTTTCCATAGAGAATATGGGCTTATGCCACATCTGGTTCTCATATCACACGCTATATAAAATCACAGAGTGTTCACTAACGCGACCATCTGAGCATGACTAATGAATTTTCCCACTCTTTCAAGATAATCAAAATTGTAATCCCAAAGGTCGTGGGATCGAATTTCATCATAAATAGTCTGCTGCAGTTGTTTTAAGTTACTTACGCCTTTTTCTGTTACATGTCTCAGCCGATCGTCTGTGTTCAGGAGTGCTGCATATATGCGAATAAACCAATTAAACTTTTATGTTCGCCTTAAAAATTTTATGTTAGTTCGAGAGACGCTCTGCAGGGAGAAAGTATCGTCATTGTTCAAGAATTCATTATAGGAATCAAGAGCGGTATGCTTACTAAGCATACCACCGCCTCGATTCGCCCACGCAAACTAAGCAAGAACGCACGTTAAAAAATGCTTTTTTTTCGATAGTGCACAACAAATTCCTTAGCAGAAACAGGTGCCAGATTTTGCGCAATGAGCGCTAAAATAGATTTTGTCTTGTTGAAGTACATCAATTGCAGTAAATAAAAACAAAATTATTTCCTGTTAACGCACGCGCGCGCATATGACCACAAATCAAATGTGCTTTGCGTACACGAACAGAACTAGTTAATGGAGAACAATTTAGCAGGAGGTGGTTAACGGTAAACAGGATGTTTTAACTGCAAATGAACGCTTATAAATGCAGTCGTTCAGTAGAGAGATTCAGATACTAACTGACATCCTCATCAAACCAATGAAATCATCGATCATGAAAATTATCGCCGTTTTACTTGTTGCAGTGAGTAAATTTTAATCGTACAGTTCTCCTGGGCCTTATTTCACCAAAGCTCTCTAACTTAAATCAAGTCATATCGATTTGGACATGGTCCTTTTTGTTTTGGAAAGTATCCTATTTGATTTGTGAAATCTCCTTATTAAATTAGAAACGGTGTATACAGAGTCTATATAATGTACTATGTTTTAATGTATTGTGTTGGACCAATGAAGGTGGACCGAATACATCCTTTGATCTATATATTTGAGGTCTGCATCGCGTCGTTGGACGCTGCTTGCTCACCGAAATGCAAGTGCCCGAAGGGCTTGATTGTGATAAAACCGTGCGAGGAACCCTGGTGCCTGCCTATGTGCCAATCTCCCGATGGAAAAACGGATACTGGTCGTTCTCGTCGCTTCATCTACAATCTTCTTTAGAGCTGAACTTAACCAGCTCTGTGCTGTTTTGATAGTAACGGCTTTCACAGCTTGTGCTTCTATTGAAAATCAGAATGTTGATAAAATTTATGATGCTGTACCGTGAGTGTAGTGAAGTTGAAAGTGCGATTATGGTATACATGTTTTCTTCTTGAGAAATATCGAAGCAAAAATAATGGAGAGTGCACAAATAAATGGCAATTCTCAAGAAAATTCTGCATAGTTACAAGTTATTTAACATTCCGATCGCCAGATCAAATTTTCTCGAACTTCAAGCTCCGGGCTCACGTACGAATACTTTCCGACTACCACTTTATCTGACGTCTTTGATCAATTACCCTTATTTGAACAGAATTTTATTAATGCCACATATAAGTTTTAGACGTTATATTCTGCAGCTGGAAAAGTCTGTATGATTGACCGAGCAACATTATTACTTCAGAGCGCACGCATACAATCAGTTATGTGATTTTTTTTTTGGTCTCGCTTTTTTTATATTTCAGTTTTATGCTATAACACTTCTTCATGAAATAATTAATTTAGAGCACTGCAAAGGGGATTAAGTGCAGGTAATCAGCAAAGAAAACCACCAAGATCGCTATAATAAGAAAGCTTGATCGTTTCATTTTTTCAGCGTTACTGTTGCCATTAGGCGAAGACGTTGTAATTGTAATAGGTGTCGTACTATTACAGGAGATGTCGACGGTTTCAATCGGAGCACTACACCCTTGTGGGACATTTGTATTTTTTTCACACTGTACCCAAGGAGATATGTATACATCGCACGTTCGATATTCAAAGTAGTGTGTTGTCATGTCTAGAATGAATAAATAAATTATTGCTTGATAAGAGGCTACACGGCTTTTACGTGGTTTCCCTGTAAAGCCCTTCAATATATTTTCGAAACATAGAGTTTTCATTGCCCGTTTATTTTCTACTTGATATCAGAGCAATTATTTGAGCAAAAATTTCATTAATCCTGCCATTTTCCCATTAATATAATAATCTTCCGATTTCAAATGAGAATTAATTGTATTTCGTCATTGAGAATAAAGAAAACTAAGCAAGCTGTACAGCCTCATTTCTAAAAAATAATTTGCACAAATTTTGTCTCTGAAAAAAAGCTTTGAGGCTTATAAATGAAAAAATTCGTAAACGAAATGATAAGCTACTCAAGAAGTTTTTTGTTCTGTACAGTTCAAACATCCTGAATACTTGACGCTTATATTTACGGCGCGTGATAGTCACAGAAGGACATGCAAGGTAAATTCAATTAAAGTTAGATTCACTATACTCATCTCTTCCTCAGTATATCAGTACCGAGATCAAGCGCGCATATTCGTTGGAGAATTAGCGATACTAAAAAAACATAAAAGCTATTACAGCTTTAAGTTAAGCTTCCGATATAAATTGTTTCTTTGATAAAATATTCGACGCTTTACTGTTTGTACGAAGGTAATATCAAAAGCATATGCTTGAAAATTTGGACTGCACAGATCGGTGAACGCAATATTGCAAAGTGAAGGATGCAAGATCTGAGTACTTCCCTCTAATGGTTCAAATACTTGTTGTCTGTTCTTAAATTTTTCTTTGCCTCGAAATACCGTAAATGTTTCCAACCTTCCCCGCCAAAGTTTCTCGCCAGAGAATGCATCTCTGCCTGAAGAGTGCCACCCTATGGGTATGATTATTCATTAGCTATGATTTACACCAGATAATTCTAAAACTAATGAAGTTATACAATTTTGGTCTTTTATATATACGTTTTGAGGATGTTTGGAGCTCGGGAAACGCTCTAATTCTTTGAGTCACGTAAGACGAGGGCGGATCGTACCATGCAGCTACTACGTATAATCTGCATGATTATAAGCCAATTATACGGGCACAATATCAAAGTTTTAAGTTCATAAATTAATAAAAATTACTTTTTCCTTGATTTGATGTCATGCAAATGGCAGACACATGTTTGCAATAACCAGAACAGTTTAGTCGATCTGGTCTCCAATTCGTCTGATTGTCACATTCACCCTTAATTATGGAGAAACATTCAGGACAATTGCAGGCTGCAATAACATAAATATATTAGTCTTTAATAAGAGTTATAAATTAGCAGACATAATTGACTATTATGTGTATATCTAAGTGTACATTCGAATATATACTTTCGTTTAGTTGTATTTACTGTCGAGCCTTAAAAAAGAAACAAGATTTCTCGTACTCTTTGTAATGACGCCCAGGAGACTTAGGTAGACGAAAGTTTCATATTTCCTTACATTTTCTTTGGCTGTATTATAGTTTATGATATTGATGTACTATCTATATGTATTAATGCTAAATTATGCATAGTTAAACAATTGCCGTTATTACGGTACAGCTCTATAACTGAAGAGATGGGCGAACTTTGCTGCGTATTAACGTGGAGAAGAGGAACGTGACGGCCTGAGTGTACCCTCTGTTCTATAACTGATTGTCCTTTCTTGCCTTCAAAACCGAAGCAGAGTTTTGCGCATCCCTTCCAATGTTCCTGATTCGCGCTCAGAGTGAGACTGCTTTGCCCCATACCCAGCTAATATTAGAAGCGAAACATTTAGTATTATGCAAGAATCTGACTCTACCCTTTGCCTTGCGCTATTATCCTACGAAATCACAGTATCACTTGAATGTACTTGAAATTTACCAAAACCTACCTCCGTCAACCAATATAAAGACGAATGATAAAACCAGTAAAGTGCTGATACATATCTTTACGCGAAAAGTATTCCGGTAAGCGAAAGACACTGCAATACAAGTTATTTAAAAATCTTCAATACTATACGATGAAGTGGGTGGGTGAACTGATCGCAATACTAATGGGCATCGGTACAGCGAATGGGTTAGGAGCTCTAATGAATAACGGATGTTGATTATTGTTCAGCTGTAACTTTATTTTATTATTTGATGTAATCGATCAAATCCATAAATAGCTGTGCTAGTAACGTTTTGACTGTTTGGGATTGACTGTTGACTGAGGCAGACATATGGCTAAGATTTTCGATGATAAGATTGCAAATATTGTATCACTGAACTGATATGGTTTGGTAAGTTCGTTGTTTCACTTGAGATCTTCTTAAAATCGATAGCGAAACTGCCATCGAAAAAAGGTGATGATTTGTAGAATGATGAATATTTTAAAGAAAGTGATCAAGTTAGAAAAATATTATTATAAGCTACTTTCAGAAAGAACAGCTGTCTTTAGTCTGTAGCATGGACGTCGAAGTAGGGAATAAACTGATTTAAAAAGTATACATAAGTGAAGCTTACTTTTATTCTGTAAGATCCTGCCGTCAGTTCTTGCCGAAAGGGAAAGTGGCCTTGCGAGGGTAAAATAAAATAGTTTAGTTGCTTCAGTCGGCAACGTTATATATTTAGGAGCCGCCGCGGTGTTAAACGGTTAGACCTAGCCAATATTATAAAGCGCCGCGCCCTCTTTGTTGACTTTGATATGACCAACAGAATCATCATAGCGCATACTTAGTTTGTCCTTTACGCGTGACGGAATGATATTTAAATGGACAATCTGAAGCGAAAATATTGTTTCGTTTTCATACATTTACTGCAAATATGTGATGAAAACGCGCACTCTTTGATGAAGAATTTCTTTTAGCTTTGCAATTAAAATGCTGTTCCGCGGATTCTATCTCTGCAACGTTACAAAATCGTCTGAAGTTTACGAATTCCAGTAATTTTCGAATATCGTCTATCGGCAAAATTGGCCACCAGATTTGAAGAAACTGACCTATGGCCGATATTATCCCTCAACAGAACGCCAAGCAGAAAGGAACGGCACAGTTTCATCAAGTGTAGTCAGCGGGATTCGTTTTCAAACGTTTTATAACCGTATGAAAAACGCTCAACACAATTCTCATTGGTCACTTCTGTTACGTATTACTCAGCGACTAGATCCAGCAATTTGTTGTAAATTTCTGCGTGAGAACGACTCGTTCTTTTTGTTTAGAAATAAAATATTGCAAATTGTCACTGTTGAAGGCCTTCTCGAAAATAGAATATGAAAACTTTACGATCGACGGCCAATATTAAAAGCTTTATGGTAGATTGGACGCATGCAACATAATTATGGAGTTCTTCACAAATCTCTGCATTACGCAAAAAGCCCATATGTGAGCAACGAAATATTTTAGAACATTAAAGATTGAATTTTTTGAGGTAAGCAACAAACATTATCAGCACAACAACAACAGCATAACTCGAACGCTCCTTTGCTCCAGCACAGTATTGGGAACTAGAGTAGCTGCCGCTGACAGCATTCGTAATCGTACAATTTTGTGGGATTGTTGAATCGATTTGACTTTTTACCCAAGGAGATATCTTTCCATCGCACGTCTTATATTCGTAGTAATACCTTTTCAAATCTGGAATCAATAAAAATCAGTTTGCTAGGTGCAGAATCTGAGTTCTCCCCTCAGAGGGTTCAGATTCTTTTATATTGTAATAACATTTTGTTCGCTTCTACATATCGTGAACCTTTAAAATCTGCCCCGTCGAATTTTTTCGTAAAAGAATGTATCTCTGTCTGAGGAGTCTCGCCCATTTGGTACGCTGATTCATTTGCTTTAAAAGATCGCAAATGAATCTGAAATTAGCTACATTTTTTAATTTTGGTCTTTCATACATATCCGACGAGGAAATTTAGAGCTTGGTGAAACGCAATAATTCTTTAAGTCGGCTAAAATGTGAAAAATCATACTCAGAAACCACTTAATACAAGTTGCAAATACCATTGCTCCGTTTTGATCTTTGAAAAATTATTAAAACTTCACCTGTTCCTTGGATAAGTGCCGCGCATGTGACAGAGGCGTTTCTGCAATCCCCAGAACAGTCCAGTCGACCTGGTCTCCAATTCTTTTGATCGTTACAGTCACCGTCAGTCGTTGAAAAGCATTCCGGACAACTGCAGGCTGCAAAAAGCTAACAGAAGTAGCTTCTAATAACATTCGTAAATAAGTCGGCACAATTAAAATATTATATTTATATATGTGTAGGAGTGCAGCTTATTCGGGTCCTCTTTATTCAAGAGTTTGGGCACGGCGTGCCCCAAAAAGGGACACAACCGCGCCCGAACCCGCACCCAGCATACACTAACTTTAATTCCTCAACCGGAGGAGCAATCACGCGATCATAATCATTTCAAGAACAATACCAAATTATATAAAAGCGCGCCAGTTCGAATACGTAGGCGCACGCCTACATATGCATACATTCAACTGTTATATTGTCATGTAACAAGATATATTGTCGAATCTGGAGAAAAGATCGAGATTTCCCGTATGCTTAGTAATAACGCTCAAGAGACTAAGATAAAAGAAAGTTTTTTGACTTCCTATGCATTCTAGTATATCCGAATTTATTTCTTATATTACCTATGTTTACCTCTGCAAATCATTTCTTAAATTATTTATTATTATCAAAAACAATTATGATGGGGTATCTTACTTTACTGAAAAACGAAGCGGATTATTGCATACAAGCGTGATTAAGGGGACCGTCGCGGTCTAAACGCACCACTCTCCATTTTCAATTCGATTCCCTTTCTTGCCTAATGAAACAAAGAAGAGATTAGCGCATCCCTTCAAATATTCCCAATTCCTCACCGTAAATGGACTAATCGGGCCTTAACTTAACCTATATTTAAAATGACACTCTTGTAACTGTGTGAATCTCTAACCCAGGGTTCCGAATGAAAATTTTTGAAAAAATGAGGAAAAAAAAGATTTTGACACAGAAAAAAGGACATTTTCCAAAAGACCCAAATATCTGTTTGAAACCTCAAAACAGACATTTGGGTCATTTCAAAAATGTTCTTTTTTTCTGTGTCAAAATTTTTCGTTTTTTCAAAATGTCTGTTTTAAGAAATTTTAAGGCGTTTTTATCAAAAAAAGGACAAAAAAGGACATTTCTTTTTTAAAATGATATTTAAAATGAAATAGATTTAGGGTCCCAAAAAAAAGGACAGATCTTTTTAAAAAGGACAATTCGGAATCCTGCTATAACCACACCTTTTATTTTTCACTATTATTTAACGAAGGCACTGATTTACTTTGTACAATTTGAAATTTTAGAAAACTTACCTCCGTCAACAACTGCAAGAAGTAATGGTACAAATAGTAGAGCGATGTTTGATTGCCTTTTGAGCAGCATTCTGTAGTATACTTGATGATCTACAAGGTGATAGAGATAATCAATCAATAATCTTCGGGATTTTTATGAGATAGTTAGATTTCTCGAGCGATTATACCAAGTGAAGTTAAGAGAAGCCTCCGTTCATTCAAGCTGTTATAAAATAAATCGCAAATTGTCTTATTTTTTTCATAAAAGATTAGTTTCAACCATCTTTCTGGTCACATTTAAATGTTTATGAAGAGCAGTACCAACGTGTGACAACCGCACTAACGTTAAAGAACGTTCGACCTAGTCAGTAATATCATGGCGCAGCATCCTTTCTGTCGACTCTGATATCAGTTATGAATCTTCGCTAGTGAAGTCATAACGCCATCAAAACTATGTTTGCGTTTTTATTAGTATTCAACAAGTCACGTAGAAACGCCTGCAGTGTCGAAGCCCTCGATGAAGTTTTGAAAAGCGAAGTTAATGATACAAATCACGTGAACTAACTCTCCGGAAGGCCATTGCATCTCAGTTTAAAGTATAGTCTTTTTCATATAGTCAGAGCGTCGAAAGCAAAGTGATGCGATGAAAACTACTCAGATATCAAACTTGAAACGTTTCTAGTGATCTTCACACTCGAGCATGTTGCGATGAGAATGGATAACTAGAATCCAAGAAAATCTTATAGCCTCTCTGTGGAATTTATATAACGCCCATCAACAATAACTGAATGCCAGGAACGAGAAATCAGTACTAACAATTTAAACGCTTTGCTCATGAAACGTTTTTTCGGAATTTTATCTCAGATCGCATCGGTATCACAAAGCCTGAAGAGGAACTGCTTGCGTGAAAGATCCACATTCCTTTTGGGCCTGTGCCATCTAGTCCGTCGTCATCGGGATAATACTTGCCATTTAAGCAATAGTAAGAGCAAAGACCATCATCGCCACGGCCGTACCACCACGCTCTGCAATGAAACAAAGTTAAGCTACAATGATATCTGAGAGCACTTCGGATAAGATGAAGTAGAGTGTTTATGCTGTGTGCGAACAACAGATAGGTGATCAATCATTGACGAGTGATATCATACAAAAATGGGCATGGTGCCTTATTTGATGGTTTAGCAACAGACATGGGTACAAATTTCGGCCTTGGGAATATGGGCGGTTGGCTTAATATCGTTATACTCTTAAACGACCTTCAAATTAATTCTAACTCATATATATTCAAAACTTGAATGGATAAGATTGTTAGCATGAACCAACTTCTTTAAAAGCTTAAAAAGATACCCCCAGTTGTCATATATGGCGCAGCTTTCGCTCTGGTCAATTTGATTATTACTGTCGACTGTAGAAAAGGATTGATTGTTGTTGCTCGTGTGAAGTTTATCGGAAGAATCGCTGGTGATATTTCCATCAATCAAATCAGAAATATGAAGCCGGTATTTACTGATTTCATTATCAACCTGTAATTTATAACTTACATGGTTTAGTAAATTTTTGAAATTTGAAAAAATTACGCTGAACAATGCCCACACTCCATACAAATAAACTCCGGGTCCATACACCGGATCGCAGCCATACACGTAAAAATGATTGCAGCGGTTGCCATATAGATCAATACGCAGAGTATTGTTGGCATCTTTGGTGCTCAACAAATGAATACGATCCAAGCCGAGCCAGTAACTTCTGTCCAGACCACCATTAAATCCGCTCTTGTAATCGGCCCAATCACGGTTCCAAAACGTTGTGCAGTTGTCGATTCGTCTGAAATGCAATATTCAATGAAAAAACATTGCTAAACAACTACAGTTCGCTGAATCTGAGCGATAAAAATTTTTGAGAAAACATTTTCGGCAATGAAAAGTTGATAAAAGAAGGATGCAGCCTTTCAGTGATGATATCACATGCGCTGAGACATAGTCGTTACGGACTGTTTTGTGTCATCTTGAAAACGGACTTTGGTATTTTTGAGAAACTCTGAAGCTCCTAAGTAAGGTAATCGCGCGTCATCTCATCAAGGCTTGAAGTATATGTATATATATAACGTAAGATTGCTTTATTTAGAATTTTATAGTCTTCTTAATTAGCAGAACAGGACGAGCGAAAGTTTTTCTGATCAGCCAAAGCAACCCTGTCGAATATGTCAGGTGATATTGAGCCAAGTTACCCAGCCCAGTTTCATCCGTTCTACTAGAATTGCTTTAATCAAAGGAAAATTTACTTCTGAAAAACAGTCCATCATCCTCCGTCAGTGGTCATATCGCACCAAACGTCAAACGGATCCATGCCGGGCGGTCTGATTTGGTAGATGCCGTCTGTTGACGCGCCGCCTATTGATCGCCAGTCGTAACAATCTGTCATTGGAGATGCTAGTGAAGATATTCTTGTTTCTGGATATATGGATTTCTAAGAAAATAAGAGTAAGCATAGAATATGCTATAAAAACATAACAAAATAAGAATGTAAAAGGCAGCGTCGTATTCGCATTATTTAGTGTCGACACCCGACTTTTCTTTATTCAAGTCTCAGATCACCCTCGGAACTTTGATATCTGCAGCGTTTCAAGAACAAAATGTCGCTGCGGAAGTTAGCTTTCCGATAGAAATCAGACAATTGCGATTGAGTGATATGAGGATTGAGTCCGCTAAATTGTGATCAGTAGTCGCTAGGCACATTTTGGTCTAGTCGGTAATGGAAAAGATTATCCTATCTTTAACGTAAGTATAAATAAGTAAAAGAGTATAAGAAGCGGAAGTAGCTTACGGGGCAAATTATCGGACTCGATGTTGGCGGTATTTCCGTTGTCGAAGCAAATATAGTCGTTGTCTCTGCTATTAGAGCTTTGCAAATGAAGTAATTTTTGGTTTCACACGGCTCTGTCCTCCACCGCCCACTGGATCTCGCTGCAGTGGATACGCATGGCTGCATGATATTTGGCTGTCCTAAAATATTTTCGATGCAGCGTACGTCATGGATACACTACTTGTAGGAATCGAATCTTTCCAACTGATATTTTCGAAAGAGCAAATCAATGGTATGCCAGATGTAGCTACGATACAACTACGATGACAAAGCTCAACGGTCAGCCATCTTTATTATTAAAATATAGAGATATTTCGGAAATAATATAACTCTAACAAATCGACAGCATATTGAAACACGATTCATGTAATGATATCACGACATAATTTACAGAAGTACTTACCTATTTGCCAGTTCGTGTACACAAATGGATTTCCATCAACCCATGCAAAACTCGAATCCTGATTGGTTCCTGTCGCTCCAATCCAAACTTGGTCAAGCGATCCGAGAGATGAATTGTTGGTTGACAGAGCTGCAAGTCAGCGACAAAAGCGATAGTAGGTGCCTTCATATCCCCAAAAAGTGAACTCTGTGTAGTCGGTGGATTGCCACCGCTTACTAATCGCATTTTTCGCCAGCACAACGGTCTAGACGCGATAATCACTTACACCGGTAATGGTTCCGACTGATTTCGTAATAAAACTGCTCACCCCTTTTGTTTGTTCTGTGCTTTTATAGAATATTGTATTTCTGTTATGATTGCATTGATTTCGAGCTATATCTTGGCTGGCCGCGGAGAGTACAAAAGTCTTTTAAAAAGTAAAACAAGAGAATCACACCACAATGGAAACATTATTGATTATTCAGATAGGGAGAAGAATTCGCATTTCACATTAAAGGGACTATCCAAGTTTGCATAAAATCCCAATGTTAGCATCACGGCACGCGCGGGAGATACTCTCATTAAATTAAGTATTCGAGAGAGATTTTGTCAAATGGCGTTCAATAACTTTGTGCACTATCGAACCATTTCGGAATAAAAAAAATGCTACCTATTTCGGCGGTTTCCAACGCGGACAGAACAGAAGTTAAATGCGAAGTTTGTCCCAAATTCTCGCAATAAGCTTCAGCGTTTGACCAACTCAGCTGCTCTTGTGCAATAATATAGCATCTTTTTGCGTCGACCAACGATTGATACCAACCAAAGGGGCATGTATTGGCAGAGTAGATTAATACAGAAATTAGTAATAACTTAATAAGCAGCGCTCGTTGCATTGTTTCACTTTGTGAGCAATGTAAGACATAGAGACCTATTTAACTGCTTGATGAAAGTCATAAACGCTTGGTAGTGAGCGTGCGCATGTGCTTTGCATTGTGATAAGCTATAGGCTGTTAAGTCTCATCATAGTCAGCTTGCAGCTCCGAAATTGGAGAATTATCAAACATGAGAAACTGCGCGATTGTCGTTCTAAACTGCGGAGAAAAATCGCAGATCGCCGAATTTTTGCATCCTGTCCTTTCATTACACTGTGTGATATTCTGCGAAAGCTTTTCTAAAGTATAACTACATTAAGATAGACCTTCTCGTGACCATAAATTTGCGTTATCACAACCAAATCATCACTTTAAGCAAACTTTTAGCACAATGGCAATAATACGTATGCAAGTCAACCTAAATAGCGTCTTAAAGAAGCTCGTAGATCTGCATCGACGTCAGCAGCTTCCCAACGGCAGTTCCAAGAACCAAAATTGTCACGACTGAATTAACAGAGCAGCAAAAGACTAGTAATACTCTTATACCCGCTTTTACGGCCCGCTTGAGTAATTAAGCGGCGGAACAAGTATGTAGATTGGGATCCACATTATTATCCTTGATAAGAATGTCCCGCCTGAACTCCACAAAGCGAAACCATCACGCAGACATGATGTTTTGCATATATGAGCTTGCTTCAAAAACTGCCGAGAATTCAGAATTAAGCTACAGAGTCTAATTTTCGTGAATTGCCATCACAGTATCGTTTGTAAGATTAATATGCTGGTGGGAACTGAGCAAAACTTTTCCGTTCCGAACGATCGGCAGATTCATGACACAGGATCCCATAATGCGCCATTTCTGTATGCAAATTTTACCTTATCTACTGTCTTTTTTGTTACAGCAAGTACATGCCATTCCATCCCATGTCAAGATGGATGATGTCTCTCAACTTTTATATTAAACAAGTATTACATGATTGCAAGAAGGCGTCCAAAAATACTAATTTACCCTGAAACAAAAAAGTGAAGCAGTGATTTAGGGCGACTGATTGCGCTGGAAATCATGAATGCGCTTAAACTAGAATTAGACTGATTATGGGCCATCGCCGATCATTCAGGCTGAAATGCAAGTCTTTGTTTATCTTATTTGGCGCTGTCGTTCCCTTAAAGTAAAAGCTCTAATGTCACGCCACACTTCGTTATAATTAATGTCACAGGTTGCTTTCGTCAGCAGTCATCGTCATCCTTTAGCAAAATATTTGCTCGACCTTCTTCTGTGACGCAATTTCCACTCCTCCATACTACATTTTGCAGGATATAAACCATTGACTACGTCAATGCTACAGCGCTGCGTGTTTCTGTTGACAGCGGAAGCAATTCGTTTTGAAATCCGAAAATCGTGTCACTGCTATGTCCCAACTGATAATCTTCTGCTGTCTGCTTATTGTTCTAATCTTCGAAATTGCTACCGTTGAAAGCAACAGCGAATCATTCGTGAAGATCAAAAATAGAAGCAGAGAAGGACTGCGTCAATGTCAGCCTGGATGTACACGCGAATGTGAATATGCCTTTGGTCATTCGTGTTGGTGCGAGTGCAGTAAAACTGAAGACAAGCAAGCTTCGGAAAGCAGTGAGAATATGGAGAGAACAATGAGATTTCGAGGATACCGCGTCGTCGTCGATCAAGACTATTGAAATGGGGCTTAATACATTTAAATCTCACCGTTCTTCGAAAAGGATGATATTGTGTTGCAAAATCACTTTGCACAGTTTCACAGATGTAAAAAGGGCGATTTGAATAAATTTAATTAACATTTTTACTTAGCAACTGACTGAAAGCTTACCGAGGACGCAGACTTTGCAAGATTTACTGCACGGTTTGCAGACTGGATAATTTACATGATTCTTTTAAGGACTTTTGCAGACTTGTAGAAGCTAGAAAAACATGCCTATTGTACCGAATCACGAGTTTTGATATTCCAAGCGCACATTATGATATTTTTTAAACTCCGTTCATAAATTAATTCTTTAATAATACTTCACATTGAGCTTAATCATCGTCTTCTTTGCGTACACGTACATGTACACATCATTTTCTTACCTCAGCTCGGCGATCAACATAATGATGCGTCGATGCACTAAATGCGCTATCGGTTATGGTACTTTGAAATACTACTGTCGATATTTTTGATTCATACCGTTTTGCGTATGGTCCCAAATAGGAGGTTAAGCGATGCATCTGGGGCCCGCGTTCAGCAGCACTGTAAAGGGCGATAGTTTGATAGGCTGTCCTCATCACTGGTCACAGATTGGAACTCCTTGAACGTCATCGATAGCACCAGAATCGCGCACTTTGTCTGCACTTTTGAAAGTGAAAGAATGCTTTGTAAAATTGATTGAATAGGACGCTCGAAAGAGAGTTTGAAAAATTATTAATTAATTAGGTGTATTTTTCATACATCTCCTGGGATCATATTAATAGGATTTGATTTATGTGAAATAAAACGTTCCAGTCTCATTAAAACACTAAGCTACTCTCACACAAGCCTCTCAAATGACGGAGCTGATGCACTTTGCCGCAAGAATATTTACGATTAGGCGAACGAAGGCCATCCGTGATGAAACAAAAATAGAATGATCCAAGTCGCTCGTGAGCCAAGACTCAGCTAGCCCAGACGATAAAAATAGGCCTTCCGCCTCGTATTAGTTTCTCTAAAAGTTCATCGATAGACGGTTAATCCCACATACTATTTGTCTAATCTCGTCAAAATACGTTCAAAGTTTGCTTTCAGCGGGGGATTTCAGTTTCGTCAGTTTACCTTCCATTAGCAGTAATTTGCGTTTCTTCCCTCCTCGAGCGACTCATAGACATTGACATTTTCGCCAAGCCTGCCTTCATTTTAAACATCCAGAACAGTAGAATACGGACGTCAGACACTCAGACAAAGATACACAAATATTTATGATAATTTGTTCCAGCCTTTGACATTATTGGTGTATGTTGTTCGTCCACTGATGTGATGCTGCGTGTGCGCGAGTTTTGACAATCTCATTAGTGTCCTAAGCCTATGTCGTCTTTATACGCGGTTCGCTGAATTTAGTAAATGACTTGTAAAGAAAAGAGAGGATTTAGTATTTAAATGATTCCATATTTCGAAATTTTAAGTAGAACAAAGTCGAGGCACATCTCGCAGTGACACTAGCTCATAGCTTTTAACTAATTATTTACAAAGTAATGCGATTTGAATCGTGCATGAGTGCTCATTTTGATTGTGCGTAGGCAGTCAACTGTTTGCCAGTCGGGCAGCTGTTGATGAGAGACAAATACCAGCTCCTAGCAACAGCAGCAATTTGTTTGGTCATCGAATCACCTTTGTGGCCTAATAAATAGAGATTGCTTACAAAATAACGATCAAAACAGTGTATTTCCACTTTATTGTATGTCGGATCAGTTATTATCTCTGCTGATAAAATACATGGACAGGCGTGGCCTTCAGCTCGCGATAGCGGATTTCGAAATCTATCGTCCTATTGCTTTTTAGTCATAAGACTGCGTCCGACGTATACTTCTAGGCGGTGTGTTGACCAACTAGGCAAAAAACATGCTCATAGAAGTCTTTTGCCCCTTTTCTCCAAGCGGAAATATTTTACTTAATGTGTTTGCAGTCTCACGGTGATTGATAACAATAAATGAACGAGTTTTGTTCAAGCCAGTCTGTGGAGCGCGGGTCATATGCAATAAAACCTCGCCCATGTACGTGTGGTAGAGAAATAAACGAAATTACCCTGAACAGCAGGAGAATAAGTCGTCTTTTTCCAATAATCCCTATATGACTTCCGTCTCACCCTTCTTTGTTTGCCCCTCAATTACTGTAAGACAATATATGCGCTGTAGGAAATGCGTTCAATGGAAGAAAATAGAGCTCTCAGTTATTTCTAAGACTAATTACGTCAAAGCTAAGGGAAATAGGATAACAGTGCATCATTGCTTCTAATGAAATCTTCTCATACAGTAGCTTTGCTTTTAATTCATTAATTTTTACAGTTAATTGTAAAGAGAGTCATTAACAATGACGGCAGATGTTGACGCAGCTGGAAAACGGACCAATCGGAGTGAAATATTTGGAGCGTGGTGCAAAGCGACGACAACTCATGGAGTTGCAGACGCGTATGGAGACGATCTTAAATACGGCAGAAAATTTTTCTTCTGCCTCATATTTATCATGCTCACAATTGCCATCTTCCAAATCTACATCCTTATCTCAGCATTTGCAGCTGCGCCGCATTTTGACAGTTCCATTATTGCCTATCAAGAAGACTACATGCTCTTTCCCAACGTTACTGTTTGCAACCAGAATCGTGTGAATGCGACAAAGGTTCGAGAATGGAAAAATGTTTGCCTTTATAAACTAACCAGTTGCGACGCGGACGGTAGATTATATGATTAGGGTGAAAGCGCCTAAATTGAAGGGCGCCTGAGTCCGGACACCGAGGTTTTTCGAGTCAAAATCTCAAAATAATTTCTAAGTTGCGCGAGAATGTTGCTCATTAACCATTTCTTTGCGATAACCGCGCGCAACTCAGAAATTATTTGGAAATTTTGACTCGAAAAACCTTGGTGTCCGGACTTGGGCGCTTTTGCTCTATAAACAACTTGGAGTAAATTGGAGGCTTTTCTTCAATCCCATATACTTTCCACATAATCGTTAGGACTCTGTAATGAGTGCGCAGTACAACCGACTGGTACCTTAGTAAACCGTATCGTAATCGATTTTGACGGAATCTGTCTGAAAACCATTCTCGGGTCAAATCACTATAAAGATGATTTAAATTTTAGTTGTACTTAGGATTAATCTAGTTGCAATGGCATGTCTCCTTTGTGACAAAGTTTCAAAATGTGTATAATTAAACAGCGTTGAACATGTAAAGTACGCTTATTATAGTTGCAGAGCTCAGACTAGGCGCAATATGAACAAGATATTCTGAGTTACCTGTACTCCGTTTAAGTTGCACTCAAATACTATCCAGTTAACTTTTTTGGAGTCAGCTTTTCACCACAACGCATATATTTCGCATTCGCTGCTTCGATAAAATTATTTAAAGCAAGATTTATATTTCTAACCTATCTTATACAATAGCGAAAGATAGCTATTTCTGGCACTCGATTACCGCCGTCGGTGTACTTTGCGATGATGGAGCGTTGAGTAAGTTGCATCGCATGAAATTATATCGATAACTTGAACAAGTCACCACAATGAATAACTCTTTCTAGTTGATAGAACTTGGAATCACTGGCGAAAATATTCACTCCATTGAGCATCTGTTTTTATCGCAACTTGTTGGATATATGTTTCCGAACTTCGACACAGGCGCACAAGAATGGATGAGAGTTAAAGAAATTTTTGACGCAACCAATCGCTCGCAACTCAAAGATCCCAACGAGCTTTTGCGCTATTTGGGCCACAGCTGCGAGGAAACGTTGCTTCAGTACGTTGTTTAATGGAAACCAGAGTCATACTACAAGTCGGCCTATATAAATGTCATTAATGAAGGGAGTCAAGATTTCACAGATGCTTTTATCATAGCGAGCGTCAAGTCGTAGAAATTAAACGAGAAAATCATGATCGCAGAATGCATAACCGTTGTCATATAGCAAAAACCTGTCGATACTTTTGATTGTATCCTTTTAAAGTTTGCCCGTAAAATTCAACAATACCGTAATTATTCTAATAATACGACATGTCGTACTATTAGAGAGTGTCGTACTATTAGAATAAATACGGTATATTATGAAACTGCAAATTATAACAATCTGAGTTATCTTTAATCTTTCTCTTCCTCATATTTTTCAGCAATATAACACATTGCGAGAAAAGCAAATGCGAAATGGTTCGAATGCATGAACATCATTTCCACTTAAAAAAGATCACTTTTCAAACCAAACAAGACATTTCTGAATTTAAACACGCCACTTTTCATATCAGAAGAAGAATTTTCTATGTTGATTTTATCAAGTGTCTTTTGATAAAAAACATCCTTTTTGAACTGAAAAGCATGATGCTGTTCGGCTTGGAAAGTGCCTTCATTAAGAATGGTATATTTAGGCCAGCTAGTTTGTTTGACTATGAATGCCTAAAAAATTTAAAGCATTTGTTCATCGCTATGTTTTGCAGTTGCTATATGAATCAGGAAATTTTCGACTGTTGTTCAAAAGCAGAAGCGATAATCAATGGCGAACATGGACTTTGCTGGGTTGTTCCAGTACCAGTTGATATCAACATTGGAGAGCCAGTTCAATATGTGCCAGGTTTTGTATTTCATAAAATCATTTATTTCGGTTTCGTGCTTCCCTTTATCCAAGAGCATATTAGCTAGACTTTATTCAGTGAGATACAAGCTCAGTGGGTGAGTTTCTCATCTCTAGCGAGCGCCATAGCTTGAGCTCGGAGATAAAATCAAAATATCGCCGATTAAAAAGCAGCGAGTCAATCGGGAAGATCTGCGCTTGTCGAACTTCTGACTGTTAAATTCTCCTTATAAGACGCGTAAATTTTGACTTTTTGATTCCGACGCGACCAAGCGTCAAGTCAACTTCTTATCGTATCTCAATGTTTTGTCTTATTGCCAAAACTGTGCGACTTAAGTTCCGATCATATCTAACCTTATGTTGGAGAAAAGATCTAATATTTCATATTTGACACAAAGGCAACAGAGTGGGCGAGTTAGCGAAAGTTTTAGAAAGGAACAGGACACAATCATGTAACTTTAAGAACGAATCTCTGATAAAATATTGACGGAGGAAATGTTAGATCCCTTAGTTCAGCTGCGACTAACCAACTTTTCCTAAGGCCCGTTTTCTCTAGGGCTCTCCGAGCAAATGTTTACAACTTTCTACTTTATAATCGATATTTATACCATTTTTATACAGATAAGGACGCTATCCAATTCAAAGAGGACATTTTCAATACTGATTTGACTTGAAAAATGTTCTTTTTGATCCGGAAAACGTTCTCATTGAGTTTAAAAGCATCCTTCCTAAGTAGAGTTGGTATGTTTAGAGATTTTTACTTTAACTGGTTTTAGGCATAAGAAGTGGTCTTCGATTAAGAATTCAACCGAGGACTGACCACTACTACCATTCAATATTCAACAATTACATTGAAAAAGGC